>JACCGJ010000268.1:0-35657 GCA_013407085.1 Atriophallophorus winterbourni | reverse complement strand
TCTTTGTCTGGGTTTTCGGGGTCAGCCTGGGTGTCATTGTTTCAATCCGGTGAGGGGAATCAGTGCAGTTATTGATCGATCGATAACTAGCGGTAGAGTGAATGCGTTGGATTGGAGTTAAGTGATCCAAGCGATGAAAAGCGAACGAGGTAGGATAAAACTGTTGCGAATTTACGATTTTCGATCTCACAAATTTCCAAAGAATATCGGTCGATTCGGAGCGATTTGCTCTTCTCGACGGTATTAGAACAGAAACAATATTCCAAAGTTCCGTGTCTGTTGCACGCGTGGGTAATTTGGGTTATAATTCGAAAATTTGGATTTTCAAGGATTCAACTTGCGCGAACTTGAAACTGGTATAATCCAAACGAGTGAATTGAGACGAGTTCAATGATATCTGAACCGTTCAGTTCAGAAGAGCGAGTGAGGAAATAGATCCAAAAGTATGAGAGCACAGATTTATGCGACCGCACAGCACCCGTTCCGTTGATTGAAAGAGTTTTCACTTTCAGTTGTCTATCGTGTCCAATATGTGGTAAAGTTCAAACTTGATGAACTTAGGTTCAAGGTAATTCAAGGTTTTTAATGGTCTATAAGGCAACAAGGCAACAATAACCATAGTATGGTAGAAATTAAAAAATCTAGGTGTATAAAACAAGATAAGCAGTTAGTTGAACAGTATATAAGTAATCGAGAAACGAATATTTTAATACAAATTTCATCTAATTTCGTATTAATGTCATGTAAGCTAGTGTAGTAAGCAACGGTAATAGTTAAACCGGACATAATAGAAATACCTTTTACAGTTCAGGCAGGAATGGGGTACAACCGGTATATATTCACGGGTGCGATAGTTTCTCGTAACCCTCCGCATGAATAAATATGGAAAGAGATGTTTTGGGGTATGGAAAATTTTGTAAAATATGATAAGGTCTCCTATGACTCGTCGATACTAAAATTCGAACAGATTCGGGTGAGCTATCTTTTCTTTACACTGCTTGTTTTGGATGCTAAAAACAAGTTATGTTGAGCGGTGATAGATTCGCGGCATAAGTTGTCTTTGTAAAAGTACTGTTAGTTGGAAGTGATGTTTTTAAACTCGAGTATATCCAGATATCCAAACCTTTATCTTCACTGCAATTTTCAAGGACATGTGAACCTATATGATTAGTGAACTGTACTCGATTCCTCAAATTCATGAGCCTGCATTTGTTGAAGTTATGTTGTTCAACGATCAGCTGTGAAGCGTATCAGGATGTTTTTGTAATATCAGATAATCTTCTGGGCAACCGACGCAAATCCATATCTTTATATCGTCTGAAAATAACGAAATGTTAATTCGAACAACTTCCGCTATTTCATTGGCATTGACGAGAAAGAGGATCCGATCAAAGACTGAACCTTGGGGATCGCCGTTATTTCCTGCGATTGGTTTTCATAATGCACCGATAACATGTACCTGGTAGCGCGATTTGCTAAATAGTCATTTAGCCAATTCCACAACTTTCGGTGATACCCAGACTTTCAAGCTTCTGCAGTTGTAGGCCGTGTTTAACACGATCAATTCCTTGGAGATATCTAGATAACAAGCATGATTTGCTTGCCGTTAATCAACCGCTTGTGTCCATTCATCCAGCGTTATCATTAAATTAGATAAAGTAAAATAAATCCGTGTAAATCCATGATGTTTTCTCGAAAGCTACTTATAATTTTCCAAATGGTTCATTCGATCGTCAACAATGAGGCGATCAAATAATTTGGAAATCGAATGTAACACAGTAACGTGTCTATAACTTGAAACACTGGATCGATTTCCTGCTTTATAAATAGGGTAAATTATTCCGCGTTTCCAATTTGTAAGAATCACTCCATTTGCCACTGTTTGTTTGAACAGGTATGTGAGTGGTTTGCATACAAAATGCAAATTGCTTCAATATTCGCGGGGTTGTTCCGTCGGACTCAGGAGACTTTCCTGTTTTAAGATTGAATAATGCTTGAACATCGCGTTTCGACTTGACATTTATTTCACTCATGGCAACCGCGGTTGTAATGGTGATTTGGATGTTAAATTGCATGTTGTCTCGGGTTAAATACAGATGAATAAAACGTGGCTATTGCTTCAGCAGTTTGTGATGCAGTTGTTTTTAGGCTAGCTGACGTGTTCACGGAAGATACCGGTGGTTTTACCTTAACTTAATCGTTAAACATACGATAAAGTATTTTGGGTTTCAACTCCATCATGCGTGTTATCCGTTCTTGGTAGTAAATCTTGTCCTGGATGAAAAATTTGTTTACTTTGTTCCTAAGTAAACGGAATATTTTGTACCTTACACCACTTCTGAGTTCGGCTGCTTAGTTTAAATTCGAGATTTTTTCTTGAGTTCTTGAGGACAAATATAGAGCATACTTCGATTAAATTCTTCAGATTAAAGATCAACTATACCCAAACTCATGTAGGTTGCCGGTTTCCGGTTAGCATTTTATTGAGTTTCGAAGAGAACCAGTCGAAGCCAGAATGTTGATTCGTCTAACTGTTTTACGGGAAGCATTTGTTTTTATAGCTTGAAAAAAATAGTCAACCTGGATGACGACTTGATTACTTAGACCCAGTGAACTTTTGTAAGCAACGTTATCAATGGCATTTTCGTTGCTTGTCAGAACAAGATCTAAGATTGAAGGTACATCGGTTCCGTGGTATCGGGTATTAGATGCAACGTTGTAAATAAAGTGGAATATCGTCCAACAACTCACTGAATGCGCGTTCGAGGGAGTGTCCAGGGTGAATGGAACTGCTCTGCAGATTCGGTACATTGAATTCATCCATAATTAAAAATCCACAATTGAATCAGGAAGTAATAATGCGAGTTCTTTCGAGGGGGGACAGATTGCAAGTTTTCTATGTAGACGGTGTGCGATGTACAACTCCCGAAACAGTCTTCGCTGTTCGTTTCTAATTCTGTTGCCTGTTTGGACATTGCTTTCACCAATACACCCCAAATATTCCAAGCTCGCAAGTTTGCTCCCATTGTTAATTTTGACCACGGTGTCATCAAACTCCTCGCTGATATTTATGTAGTTACTGGGCACAAAATCCTAACTTCAGAAATTGCAGAAAGATTACTACCAGAGCGTGCGAACATGACAATAATTTAGCCCTTAGAGACATTCTTGATTCTACTGATTTTGATAATTTTATTGAACAGGATGTCTCCAAAAAATGTGATGTCGTAACACTCTATCAAAATTTTTGTTTTGACATTTGTTGTCCAAAAAAATAAAATGTTGTTAACCATCATCGTTCTTTTACCGCACATCTAACGCATCCACTCAGATTAATAGAAAAAATTCTTCAAAAGACGTGTTGCACAGTTTTCCGCGTCGATTAAGCATGAAATTCTCGAGAACGTGTATACGAAAACACTTTATTTCACGATAAACAGTCGTCACATATGGCGTTCTCTAAAGAACATTTGCAGAAAAAAACGAGAAATCTCCATCTTTGTCCGACATCAATGTTTTGAATGAATCTTTCGCGCCCCAAATGGCTCATATCGACCCCATCTTCTTTTCCAATTCATCATTCACCAACGGATCTGAGGTCTTTTGTGCTCTTACGACTATCTCGCGCTCGAAGACTGCAAGGCCAGATAAACTCTCACCCATTGTATTAAATAAATCGGCTGGTGTAGTTTTAGCACTGATCGCATACATTTTCAATCGTTGTGTGGAAAGAGCAATTAGACCTGACTGTTAGAAATCTCTATGTGTAAACCCGATTCATAAGAAAGATCCTAGTAAATACCGCCTGATCATGAGCACATCGCCTTTGCTCAAGTTAATTAATGCTTATCAGATTGCATACCGTAAGAACTGTTCAAATGTTGATGCTGCCTTTTTGCTTACGGATCATATTTCTCGTTCTCTGGACAGTAAATCGAAAGCTGTGCAACTTTTGTTTTCTGCTTTTATAGCAATTCGTTCAACCGTGTTGTACGAACAATCTTCATTGAATTGCATGTTACTTCAAAAGCTCGTTTCCAATAGACATTCGTTAATGGCTAAGCCTCCCTTGCGATGCCAATTTCACATGGTGTCCTGCATGGTGCAATAATTTTTCAATTTTTATTTTCTCTTCACATTTCTGATATACCCCTCTGTACTTACTACTAAATACGCTGACGAAGTCGCCATTTCATTGAATCACAAATGCTCAGTCGACGAACATGCTTTGTGGTCAATGTTTACAATAATTTGTCAACGGTCATCCATGTAGTACTTACTCAATTTCTATTTGTTATGTGCAATTGTTTAAACCCTGTGACCTTGAAGAATATATACTTTTGAATCCAACCAGCATGGTTCGTTCTCTTTCGCTGTGACGGAGCTGATTGTGTGAGAACCTGTTGGTAATTGTCTGGACTGACTATTTTGTATATGTGAACTGAGAATCTTTAACGCTCCCGTAAACAAACACATTTTAGCCAGGCAGCAACTTTATTCGTTCTGGACTTTATCTCGACGGATCTAATCAATTTGATTTGGGGATTAATATTCGGTCTCGAAATATTCGATATCGTGTAGAACCAATAACTGATATTTCTATCACAAACCTTTTTTATATTATTTTTATATAATATTGTAGCTATCATTATTAATTTTCTCAACGCGGCGATTTGGTAAGCCCGACTTCTCTACAATTTGGTGAACCCGTAACTACAAGCTAGTGATCTCGATACAGACACTCATTCATTCTCACATAGCGATTTTCATTCTCCATATTTGATATCTATATTTAAAATGCCTGATTTCGATGGTTGTTTTGTTCCCACGATTGGTAGTTCACCCAAACGAATCCACCTTGATTCCAATACTACTCAGCCATGTGCTTGCAATGTAGAAATATATGAGAAAATCATGAAACTTCAAGTTCAGATGGAGCGGCTAATTTTCTCAATTTCCAGGCAAAATAGGTCTTAACCCAATGACAGATTCTCTGGTCGCACTCGATCCCGTTTCTCATCATCAGCCATTCAAAATTGATTACGAAATTTACTGGTATTCCCAACGATACGCTTAAGCCGCGCGCAAGAGCACCAAGCCTTGTATTCATGTTCTGTTAAGCAAACCATCAGATAACTCGCGAGCCATTAAGTAAAGACGACGGCTGAAGATGGTGATCATTCCCAAAGTCGTCCAGTTCCCTTCGGTTCCTCTTTGACATTGAGGTTTCTATCAGTATAGTTCCACCCCCTTCAGAGAATGACAATGCTCATGCAACGTCGTTTCTCTGCAGGCTGCTAATTAAGGCGTCATCAATACCTACGGTCGCAAATTAATTGCACTCGACTATGATTGTCAATTGCTTTGAATTTTTGTGATTGCAGATGTGTAACACCTCATAATTGGCGAGGATATTTTGTTATTATTTAACCTCACGATCAATCTCAAAGATAGAAAATTGCTGGACAGCTTCACAACACTTTTGACCTATGAAACCCTCTATCTCTCTACTCAATCGATATACAATTAACCCCTAAATTAACTCCATTTCCTTTACGGACATCTTTCAAAATTTTTCTTAATTGGCATGCCCATTGAGCGACTCCGGATCTGTATAACACTATGTGGTTTACTCAATTAACACCAAAGGTCTACCCGTTTCTGCACGTCCACCAAATTGTGAAAATGAAAGCAGCAAAGGCCAAACTCGTACAGATGCTTCAACTTGGTATAATTCACCTATCCAATAACCGCTGGTCATCACCTCTTCATTTTGTTCTCAAGTAAACTACAAGTGATTAAAGACCATGTGGTGATTATCGTGCTTTAAACACTCAAACGATCCCAGACCGTTACCCCATCCTACACATCCACGATATTTCCTCTAAACGGTGTGGTAAATCCATTGTTTTCTAAAAACGAACTTGTGCGTATTTGAAAATATTCGAGACCGATCGGGAATCCATAATCATGAAAATAAAGTTTGCAATGAATCGGTTATCGCAAGCTTTTTGGTAACGTTTCTATTCTGAACAGAAGATTCGTCAGATCAAGGTTGTCGGTACGAACAGTTTTTAGGTTTAGATGGCATTATCTTGACCGATCCTGAGTTCTCTAAGATAGACAGGCGAGATCAAGACAATTGATCACCCACCCCCTGAAATCTGCGTTAATTCCTATATTGTTTAAATGTACAGGTGTGAACAGAGTCTACTGACACTGCTTACGTAATAATGTGCGCATTAGGTCTTATGTTCGTTAATCTTTATCCGCTGCAGAACCGAACGCCAGATTGTTGAGATATCCGCCCTACCCACCTTGTTCACCGCATTCGCCCCAGCCCTTGTTATTTTAACTGCCTCGGAGGGAAGTCTTTCCCTATAAGATTATCACCCCCACGTTATGAAGATCTACGCTGTATTCAGTGTCAAGCACGTGTTCAGCTAGGACAGAATCCCAAATCACTGATTGATATTCACTGGGAGTGCGGTGCTGCTTTCCTACTCGTTTCCTATTTTCGTTTACCCTAGTGCAAAGTTCTCTAGACGTTTGCACAATGTTTACACCAGTACAACACTTGCATTTAATTTTTTAGATGCAGTTGGTCGCACAACCTAAAGGAGTCTTATCTTTGAGATACATTAATACGGAAAAGAGATTTCTACTTCCCTTATATGTTACTCTAATACCTGCGTTATTCACGATCCGACTTATTCCTTCGGAAGCGCTTTTGACATACGTTAGAGATACCACAGCTCGCCAAACTTTTTCCGTTTTCGGTTGCGGATGTTTAACTCGGTTCAATTGGCGCTAAATTAAACTCTAGGGGTAACCATGATTTGCAACTCAACCGACTTCTTATCTGCATCATCACTGCAGAGGCGGTCAACCCTGTAGAATAGCGATTTTGCTACGGACTGAAATACCCTTTTCGGATGCGCGGGTGTGAAACTCAAAATGGCATCTGCGTCGATTGGCGTACTATACACCGTTGTGCGTGTTTATCATCACATCCCTATTTTCGAGTGCGACAAAAAGAAGACTGCTATCACCACTTCTTTTGGTCTCTTCGACCTGCATATTGCAGCACAAGCATTCAAAAGATTTATGGATCATGCGTCAAAAGCCTTAGTTTTGTTTTTGTCTACATTGATGAATTTCTAATTGCTATTTTCTCTCCAGAATAACATTAAGGCTATCTCTCTCTTGCTTTTGAAAGTTTTTCTAATTTTTGATTTCCCATAATGCATTGAAAATGCATTTTGGTTGATAATTTTCTGGATACAGATACAGTGCGTTTGGCTAAGTCCTTCTAGCCATATACCTCGATATCCGGTACTGTCTACATTTCTAAGAAGGTCGTAATTTCACAGTGCTGATAAATCCCAAGCCTCTGGTATATTCTTTTCGATCTCGCCCTGATAAGTATTCTCTCCGTGAAATCTGTCAACTAGATTTTGTAACAACATTGTTTCACTGTATATAACAATTGACCTTGATAACTCACTTTCCGTTGATTCGTGTTCCGTGATGAATTCCGCTGCACCTTCGTGCACCTTTTGGCTACCGCGATAAACCTTTTATCTACTGTGCCTTTTCTCCAACATTCTTGGGGACATTGTTGTAGTGGTCAGTTCACTAAAAATATCGCAATTTAAGACAGATTTTCATAACATTTCAGGCCGTTCTAATGTTGCTGCAGACTTTCTATTCTGATCTGAGGTTAATTCAATTGTCATGGATAACATCAGCCTCGATCCATTACCGAAGAAAAACTTCGTGAACATTTGTTGTCCTAAACCGACTGCATCCCATCCAACAAATTGACAGCAATGCCCTTTAATTTTTCGAAAACAACAATTTGTGTAATACATCTAATAATATCATACGCCCTTTTGTTCCTCCTTCTTTTCGTGAAGCCATTTTTGATCATTTGCATTCCATTTTCATCCTGGATTTCGCGCAAATATCCAGCCAATTTCATCCTGTTTAATTAGGCCAGTGGGCATGATACTACATTCAATGCCAACGTATTAATATTCATCAACATATAACTACCACTCTTAGACAATTTTTCTATCCCGAAGCTCAATTTACACGTGTCCATTTAGACTTAGTTAGTCCTCTACTTTCTTCCAACAGTTAAACATATATTTTGACTGCTGTTTACCAATATTATCGATAACATACTGCCTGTTAAATTTCAGAATCCGTTGCTTGCGCTTTCATTCGGCATTTTGTAGCAAAATTCAAAGCACCTGCTGTCCTCATCGTAGAGCTCAATTTTAGTTTTCTTTCTTTCGTGATCTGTCAACATTCCTCGGTTGTCAACAAATCTTTACTACTGCCAACCATCCGTCTGCTAACGGTTCAGTTGAAAAATCAACAGACAGTTGAAAGCCGTTTCAAGTTGTCAAGTTGACATCGGCGACCGCTTGTACTTCTTGGATTACTTATATGTGTAAAAGAAGACCTAAATGGATCTCCGGAAAATTGATATTTTGTGCTTCGCGGTCGCATTTATTTGCGTTGATACTTTTGGTCATACATCCGTCAAATCCGCTCAAATTTATTCCATTCTACAAATTCTGTGTTTCTTTCCATCATAGCAATCGGAATTTATTCCTTTTGATGTTGTTAATCGATCCACAGCAAAAGTTACCGTTTAAACGTAAATATTTCAGTTTTTTGACGCGCGCAAAAATTTTCCAGCCGTTAACTATTCGAACATAACTTTGCTATCCTTACAAAGATCGCATCGAGATACGCATTTTAATACCTGATTCTTAATTCTACGTTGTGTGGCCAACGAGTTATAGTGAATTAATTGCTAAATGACGAAATCACGAATTCTAAAGCAGCCAGGTCGATCATTCGAACAAACACTCTGCCGAACAGCACGCTCCAGGCTAATACAATGTGTGACCACATTACGAGATTTAAAATAGTCAAAAAATTCGATCGACCCAACTGTGACAGCGATGATTTTCCATCCGACAGCGAAATGGAACCAACTTAACCTCTGTGCCAAGTGCCTGGGTCCGCCGAACGCAACAATGCTCGCGTACGGCCCATCTAACATGACGCGTTTTCTGTGTATTGGTAAGATCCATAATCGTTCCATGTGATCGTTCGTTAGCTACTGAATCGGTTGCCGTAATAAATAACAAAAAGTTTTTAGGCACATGCATGCCTGTGTTCGTTGCAGAGCTAAATCCATGCACGATGCCATACTTTTTAATCAAAACTAGAAATTAGAATGGCCAGTATCTAGTTGAGCCTTCAACGTGTGGAGGAAATATTGGTAAATCATGTGAGTATGCAAGTGATCACTGATATACACCATCGCATCAATACAACTTGAACCTGACAACAGAAAGTCAATAGTTATAACAGAATGTTTACATTAACTGCAGCAACTGTGACGTACACGTCGTCGGGTGCTACTTACGAGGAGCTTTTTAGGAATCGCACTAAAACGGACAGATTTCCAATAGTCATTCTTATTTATCTTCACGTGCAACGATAAAAAATGGATGCAGCTGTCCTCACTGCACAGTCCATGCATTGGACTAACATTACCAGGTATACTCATTATCCGGCATGATGACAAATCATAAAGATGCAGTTAAAATAACTTTCTGACACATTATTCTTTAATGCGAATATTGATGATGACATCGTATTCCTCAACAACCCCTATCAATCTCTACACGTTGCGGTGGGTGAGAGTGTACATTGGAGTTATATTTCAAGCGATATTAACGCAACCTTAAAAGATATAATCACGGTTGAATTCTATTGAAAAAATCTACCTATAATTCAATCCAATGACGAACATTCAGCTGAGCTGCACGACTATATTTTATAAATGATTGGTGCACGACGAGAACTAATATCCAATTTTCGGATGACATATAACACATTTCCCAACGGCACAACACAACCACATAAAGCGCCGAAGAGAACGAAAACAACAATCGCAAATCTGTAATAATAATAATAATAATAATAATAATAATAATATATAATAGGATTCTGCACATTTTTAAAAACTGATAAGACAATTTTTCTAGCCTGAAAACATCATAGGCCACAATGAAAATGTTTATTTTAGTGTTTCAAAGAGGAGGCTAAAAATTTATTACGGAAAGTTGTTTTCTTTCCAAAGGTATAATGACTTAGTTAGTCATGAAACGTATTAGGAGAGGCCAGGAAATTTGTTCTATGAGGAAAACCATCAATTTATAGCTAAACAATATGCGTCCCGTCGCATTAGAAAGCAATGTTCAGGCTCACAAATGAGAAAATTGTGAAATAAAAGCGGGCCGTAAATGTGATTTTGACTACAAATAATGCAGAATTCAGATTTTCATAAAGTGTTTCCGCGAGTTTTCGTTTAGCGCAATATTTTCTGTGAACACACAAAAATAAAAACTGTAAGTTTTTTTTAAGCGTGGACGTATTCTGTGCCTCACACGCTTTAAGACATGCTAACTTTTACTCAAGCGATTCTGCCAAACCTGGTCGGATAACACTTTTAGTTTTCGCAAACTTATTAAGGTTGCCATTGCTTGGTAGGTCATTTCAACCACGCGAATTGTTACTAAAAATTTTAAATTCCAATTCCGAACCACTTTAGTAATTTCATGTTATAAAGGGACATAACGAAATACATGTGTGCTGACTGACTACGGAAATAACGTCTCACGAAAGTAGGAGTAAACGCACAAGACAAAGAAGATTGTATCCTTGTAGCCAAAACGTGTATAACGGTAAACAAGAGCATTCACGTAGCACGCCTGAACGGAAAACATATAAAGGTCCATTGATTTCATGAGCGCTAAAACACAGTTGTTAGACACGCCTTTAGAGAAAACAATTGAAAGAAGTGACTTTTTATTTTTGGATGAGTTACGATTATCCCGATCGTAAATAATCACATTTCATCTACCTGGCAGTTTAGAACATGCGCACATAATGTTCTCTCAAATCATGAATAATAATTTATGGAAAAGAAACAATACTTGAAGCTTTGTAAAACAGCCCAGTTGATTATTCAGCTCGTGTTTTCCCATTACATTTCGTTCAGCAGTATTTAATTCCGGACGACATTAATCAGTTCTTCGTCCTTCAACACCATAACTTGTCACTTATTTATTAGCAATCAGCACCATATCATTATTATATGCCAGATATTTTGAAAAATTTCAAACTTTATAATTTCAAACTCGTTATTTCAAGCGTTGACATGCTCGCTTGCTTAAAATAAACAATGCCATAAAAATTATGGACATTTGAAATTGGTTAATTTTGCCGTACTGCATTTTCTAATATAGTTTAGAATAGTGGGTTCTTATGAACAAGTAAAAAACGAGATAATTGAAGAGTGCGAACAATCCCAAGCTGTTTGAGAAACCATCATTACTTTCAGGTTGGGTGGCTTATAGTTTACTGTTTGCTCCATTTACGAGTGCGCGTGAAACATGCCGAATAATGGCCATGGTAGGATAAGGTGAATTCAAATTTGAATACAAACTATAATATACTCACCGAATATCTAATATCAGTATACCATTCAAATTGTAGACTATTATCGATTAACAAACCGTCATTGGTTGCGACTTGCTGAAGAGATTTCTGATACTTCGTGTAGTAGATTGACTAATACAATAACGTCTCACGGTGGTGGGACAATACGCACAAGACAATAAAGCTTTTATCGCGGTAGACAAAGCTTGTAAAACGGTACATAAGAGCAGTCACGTAGCACAGGTCCGTAAAAACACAGTAGTTGCATAGCCCCTTACGATCAGAGAAGTCATCTTATTCAGAATTGAACGTTAAAGGTTCCGAACGGTTAGATGTGCGTCCAAGCTGAAACATAAGCTCTCATCAACGAGTCACTTAGAAGTCAGCAAACGCACTTGAACTTAATGGGTCGATTGTCAATGGTGACCTGGGTATGGTACACGAATAACCTACCCGGACATAGCCGAGTAAGTTCTCATTTGTGTGAACGTGCTGCATGAGCCGTCTCACCTGGAGTAAAGGAGTTGCTTTCGGTAATTGCCCGTGTGGCATAGTCTCAGTACGAACATAGTAGGAGCAGTTTTTGACAATTTCTTATGCTTGACAACAAAAGAACCAGATACCTCATGAGCACAATATGTCCTGAGAAAATTCCGAATAATCATGGTGGATGTCCAAACGGCATCAAATTGATAAAAAACTTTTGCCGTGCAAAACTGGGCTGTTAAGAACCTTGTCTGATGGATTTCGTCTAGAACTATCAGTGCTTACTGTTGATGGCTAATTTATTTGTTCAAATAAACATAAGCTATTTGGTCTGTGGAAGTTTTGTGCCATGACTGCATTAGTAGAAATAGTGCGTGTGCAATTGAGGCGTTTGAAAAAATTAAATATCTCTCTGATGCACGGGTTTATAGCTACGTTCCAGTTACGAGGATGAGCTACAAAAACATAAAAGGGGCTACACCAAACCATAATATGGCTCTAAACATGAACCACATAACCAGCGAACCTGGCTGATTTTGTTTATCATGCGCCTACTTTCTGTGGAGATGGCGCATTCTGAGTTAACTCTTGATGTAGTAGTGGTTAATACCGGATATGTTTTGGATAGCGTGACAGTGTCATTTCGTACAAATCTTTTCGTGATAAGCTAAAGATAGCACGAATGACGGGATAAGAACGATTGTTTAGGGAAGTGAACATGCGCCGTCTGAACGCAGACGTGATAAGTGGTCCAGGATCGCCTAGCGATACGTCGCAAATGGTATGGCGTAAGACATTAGGCATAGGAAAATGTATGATATACAAAATTATAGATAGATATATCTATATATATAGCTATTATATTAGATATATAGATATATATATATATATATACATATATATAATATATATAGTATATTTAGTACCGATTCGTATATAAACGGATCATCCTGTAAAAATAAATTTGTATAACAACGTTTAGCAATTCTATTTCGTATCTCTAACCCGGTCGGAGTAATTCCTAGCATTCGTGTGTTTTGCATATCGTTTGTAACAGTTCTCAACAATCGGGTTATTCGTTGAACAATGAAAATATGCCTTCCTTCTCGAATTTCACACTATCACTTCATTATGTTGATCACCCCAAGTTTACAGACCGACCCAGGTCCAAACCCATGGCTACGTTTTACTCTAATCTTATAATGAGCACAAGGCGTTTGTAGCTACTAGGGAGGATGAAATTCTGTTGGTGCAGAAAGCCTTGTTTAAAGAAGTATTGTTTATAGAAAATGAAGAGCTGAGGCTCAGAAAAATGCGAGTAGCTTTGATGAGTTAGAAGACGTTGCTGAAAGTTCGCAGGCGGAACAATTTATTCACGGAGTAGGAAGCAGTACTGAAAACTTCGTATGCACGGATAACATCGCCTTACATCGTCCATTTTGCAAAATTACTCAGATCCTTATGTCTGATTCGCTTGATGTCTATCAAAATCATTACTAATAATAGAAGCTCTTTGATGTAATCTGTTTACAAGTAAAAAATTTATAGATCTATTTGAGTGAGGGCAATACTAATTTAGTTCTTCAATAATAAACACGTTTACGGAAATTGGATTTGCGTAATTGCACTTTTGCATATAACGGATAGCCTTCCCCAGCGAACAATCTTGCGGCAATTGCTATTTCGCATTTTCATTGATCATCAAACAAACAAAATGCACTCACCTTTTATATGTTTGCTGATGAAGTGAAAAGTTTCATTTAGTTAGAAAACTCCGACTTCATTGATCATCTGTGACGAAATGAGTGGATTTGTGGGACCTTCCTTTTACCATATAGACCTGTTATTTTCTCACTAACCAGATAGGAAGCATGGTTGTCTCTACACCTCTAACTAACACGGTGTCCGTATGGTAAAGTCTTATAGGGACGATAAAAATGAAGCTACATCTAGAGTTATATACTAAGACTTGAGAGGCATATTTCTGAAAGGATATTATGTAGCTTAAAAGGATACTGAAGATCGATAGTCGCTTGAGCAAACGGCTGGCATTTATGAAATATGAGAATCCTCTCTTAGCATTAGGGCTGATGTTTCTTAGGAGCAGGCAGCTCATGAGCGATCTTAAAGAAACCATCAACGTTTTCGGGGATGGAAATATTTTAAATCTGATGATTTCTGTCAACTCTGGTTGCCATACGACGTCACAATCTCATGTTAATTGTGAAGCATACTTATATGGTTTCCTGGAAGCACATTTTGACATTCGTGCAGTAAATCTGTCGAACACACTTTTCGAAGAAATACTTCCGAGAGCTTCAGTATTTGCGTTTAAACCATAAATAAAAAAGGCGGTGGGTGCTCTTTTCGGAGCACTACCCATAGTAAGAAACAAATAAACAGAGCAGAAGTCTCTTTGAAACACACAAAATGAACGTTTCTGGGCAAATTTTATCATTTGTGTTGCAATTGACTGCTGTCCATCGTTTTTCTATCGATTGTTGTTGTAACATGCAATAACTATCTAATCTTTCAGTGCTTCTAACGGAACAATCCTGGTTGTGGCGGTTGTTTTGAGTGATACCTCCGAAAGAATTTGTGTACTCGATTTGTCTTGTTCAAACATAGTCCTTTTTACTGATAATGATACTGGAAATGAATTTGTAGTTTCTTTGACATGAATGCGCGCAACAATTCTCTCAATTATACTGATATATCATCGGAGATCTTAGAACTCGAATGTCAAAATGAAACGTTCGATCAAAGGTTGCTTCTAAACTTAAAAATAAATGTCCCCACAAAATATTTTAAAAAAGTTGCATAAATGCGTAAGTATGTATCTGAGTTGAATATATTCTTTAAGGCACTCAAAATGTTTGTTTATAAACAAGTCGTTTTCATCAGAATTTATAACAGTTGTATCTATTGTTTCGTACTGAAATGTTCTGGTGATGATTAGCTAAATGTGTTTGTTGTTAGTAGTGATATCTCCGTTCTATCAACTGCACTATCTTCATGAAAACCCATAGTGCATAGCTCATACAAATGAGATTTTGTATTATTCGTTCAATTTTGTTTTCCTTAGAAAAACCTTAGAATGTGGTTTTAAATAACAATGAAAAGAATTTGATACTAATCATCAAAATAATTTCTTGTATTCGTTATTAAATAATAAACATACGAAATTTTCTATATTATACCTCCCACAATATTACTAATGATAAAATTCTTTTGTGTATCTGGTATCGTCTAACAGATATTCTTCATCATGAAAAACAATTTCGAAATTTTGATGTTAAATGTACAGCGGGACAGACCGCGGCAACTAAATATAATGCCTAGTTTAGCCTAGTTTGGTGATTTTGGTCAAGGTGCCAGGTGATTCAATCCGTGTACGTTTTGGTCCGGGCTTTTTC
This sequence comes from Atriophallophorus winterbourni, assembly GCA_013407085.1. Taxonomy (NCBI): domain Eukaryota; kingdom Metazoa; phylum Platyhelminthes; class Trematoda; order Plagiorchiida; family Microphallidae; genus Atriophallophorus; species Atriophallophorus winterbourni. The sequence goes on along the minus strand of JACCGJ010000268.1, from coordinate 20,223 downwards.
AGTACTGCCTAGATCTGATTTTGAGAAGGACGACCAAGGTGCCGCTGTGCCTAATTCGAGGTAATTCGAGGTTTTCAATGGTCTAAAAAGCAACAAGCTTAACAACCATAGGATGGTAAAAATTGAAATTTAAGTGCAAACCCGGTACATTTAAGTCTAAAATCTCTGCCATCGAGTATAAAACCAGATTTATTCTTCCCAATTTTTCAGTCAAAATTTAAGCAACATTCATAAGATTGTGTTGAATCATAGTGTCTGTATTACAAAGAAGATGGCGTTCGATTCGTAAGTTTACAGCCTCGCGCAATTAGCACAAATGACAGTTAGCAATTCAATACGTAATTTGCCCGAATTAAGTTTCTAGATCTCTTCTCACTTTGAGGCTTTTTGCTTAAGGGTGACTTGATTCAGAGAATTGAGATTATGAAAATTCAAAGTAACATCCAAAGAAACAACGTTTACATTCATAATCTCTGAGCTGCGAATCTACGGTCAAGCAATAATTTTTTCAAACCGTCGATGTCCCTTTGCTTATAGGAAGACATTTTGAGCTGAACGGACTTAAATTTCTGTAACAATCTTTCTATACAACTCAGATCATTCAGTTCAAATGGATTTTCGAGCAAGGTTGATCGCAACTTTCACGAGTAATTTCCGTGAAGACAAAATACATGAATGCTATGGAATGATCGGAACGTCCTTAAAATGATTTTATGCTGACCTCTTGCTGTGCCGTTTTGGTAAATACTTCTTTCAATGCAGTAACAAGAAGGTTCGCTTTCTTACGATATTATTGATAAAACTTTGGTGTCGCGATCGTCAAGGTCTTCGACTAAGATACAAAAAAAATCATTTAGCAGCCTTGTTTGCTTTGCCGCAGTTTTCTACTGAGAAACATTTTTGACGTTCTATTGGCTCGTCAGTTATTTATCATCTTGTATGGATTGAACTGGATTAATCTACTATCCTAGTAATGTCACAAAAATAAGTTTACTCTGTATTCACGTGAATATCTACTTATATGAATTGATGTTTGACATACCGGCCGATTCCATTTGGAATTTTACGGACAACCATGTGATAATACGTCTTTTAGGTAGCAGATGAAGTATAAACAATCAATTATTTGATGATTTTAGAAGCGTTACGTTTAATTTGGTTGCATTTACCACACTCTGATAAAAAACCACTACGGAATTTTGATTTTCTATATAATAACTGTTGTGTAGAAAAACATATTCGTAATATATTACTGAATTACAATATCTATTTTCATTATATTCCCAAAAATTAAGTCTAATTAGTTGCGCTGATGATGTACTATGCCTGTTATTTTCTTGTTGTCAATCATCACACGATTCTGCAATTTTCTGTTATCCAATACTCCAGTAACTACTAGCCTTAATTTTAAACGATAGAAAATAATTGAACAAAGGAATTAAGGGGAAAATTGAATGTTAGCATTAGACTAACTCACACTACTTACTGTCTAACCATGATATTGATGCTAATCAACTGCCGGCTCCGGTAGTATTGCATCGGCTAGGACAAGGATGCTGCTTTCTCTTAATCTGAAATCAGAGAATAGCACGACCCAATCAATTAAACATACGCATCAGTAGGGCTTGCAAGAGAGGCTTTGCAACAACTACTACAGTCAGAAAAAAGCATAAAGATGTAATCAATTGTCCGTTTTTCTAAGCGAGCTAACTTTATTATTCCAAAATGCGTATCGGGATCAGTTAGAAATGTATACAAAAAGATACACTTTTTGTCATCAGGGTAGTAGATTCATGGAAACATTTCCCAGAAGGACTTCAGTTTTGCAGTTCTGTCGATATTTTTGTCATGATCAATATGCAAATGGTGTACGTTATTTGCAGAATACTCTGAAGTATGCTGGCGAATTATACAGGTACCGATTACCCAAGCATTCTCTTGTTTTGAAACAAGGAATCGAATGATAGCTGGAATAATAAATGGTGTCATATTGATAACAGATTTTGCTTTTTATATAACTATTTTCTTTTGCTGACTTCTCACCTTGCTGTTGTGTAAAAATCGCTTTTCGATGTCCAGATTCAGTTATAGGGTGGTGTGATATTTGTATAGTGCGAAAAACGCTTTGCGTCGCGATTTCAATCGTTCCGAAAAAAGGTTTGATAAATTTTTTGGCGAAAACCTTTGGAAACTCGATCGGCTCGTTTGCCAGACATTGTCACTGTGCAATGTCATGATGACAATCGTCTGAATATTTGGCAGCACTTCTTCAGTTAGAGAGTGGTCAGCTTCTGGATAAGCTGCATGAGGAACTAAGCGATTGCATATAAGTTAAGTTCGCTTCAGTTGCACATGATATTAAGTAGCTAACAAGCCAATCGAGCCTCCATAATTTCTTTCTTGGGATGCTGCAGAGAAGCAACCATGTTCGTAAACGTTTTTTCTTCTTAATGTGCGTTGGATATCCTCGACGATCGCAACGCCCAAAGATTATCCTGGTTGTAATTTGGAAGCAACTGTGTATGAATGATGCTGGAAAAATAAAAGCAGTTTCTACCAGTTCGGTAAGAGGTCAGCTAAAGTAGAATTTTGTAATAAAAACAAAAAGAACTATAGCATTTAATTTATTTACCAGAAAACGCTAAAACTGGTGAACTACCTATTCTTGCATAACAATTAAAGGGAGTATTCTGGAAAAGCATACCCGATATGGGGTCCAAACCATCATTAAAACTTGCGAAAGAACTGCAGGATATAAGTTCTGAGTCTAAAAATGTTTTCCAGGGGTGTAGTCTACATCTCTCCTTAGCAAGTTCGAGTGATTGACCATAGGTGTCCAGCTCGGAGCTGAGTGGCAAAAACGTTGCTCATGATAACACTTCAGCAATCTTAACCATTCAAGATCTCAAAGGTTTGAATTAATTCGCCTCACAAACGATGGCACGTAAGTGAGAAAAGATCTAGGGACTTCAGTTGTGCTGTGTAAGTTTTCTGTCGCGGACCCTCAATTATGCGAGTTGCAAAACGCTGTACGCTTTCGAGTCAATTCAATTCAATACAATTTAATGGTCTAAAAAGCACATAGCTTTACAAAAACCACAAAATAATATGCGAATTACAAATAACATAGGTAGTAAAACGGGGTTTGTTTGCCTACTGATTACTTCAGGAATCACGTAAAAATACATAGAGCAGAAATTGTTTTCAACCGGTTTGATAGGGTAAATATGTATAGTTTAATTCGATGCATTGGTTCGAAGCTTTATGGTGCAGAATATATTGTTTCAATGTTTGGATTGGTCGACATGAATTTGTCTAAGTTCGATTTGAATATATCCAAGTTGGGTGAGTGTGCAACGATACGGGGTAGGGAGTTCCAAGTAAAACATACACGTACAGAATGAAAATACCTTCGACAGTTTAGCCTCGAGTCGGAAATAAGTACTGTATAGTTATGACTCCGGCTTGTTAGTGTTGGTAGTCGTGTGAATAGTTGATTCGGGGGATGGTTATGGGTATGCAGTATATTGAACATAAGAATCAAGTCGCCTTAAAACGGCGGTAGCGAATGATATACTTTTCTAGTAAGGGCACTACGCCTCGACACTATATTCTTAATGCAGCCAAATTAATGCCTTGTAAAGTAGCCGAAATACATCTGGTCTTCTGCTGGATAGCACGGACCTCAGCCGAAAAGGCGAATTGCTATCACGCTGAATTACAGTGATGCATTGGTCCTCCAATTAGAAGTCAGTCATAAATAGTACTTCCTAATAAACCCTTAACTACATTGTTTAGCAGTTTCGTGGATAAATCACTCTATCTTAGTGCTGACAAACGTTAGCTCTTTTTAAGTGTCAGTGGGAGGTCTCACGAAAATGACCAGTTTATGACCCATTCAAGGTCGTGCATCAGGTTATCTACATCCGTTCTTCCGGTGAACTTCACATCTTCAAAGAAACTAAAGCATGAACACTTCAGTGCAGGCATCGAAACACATCAATAAAATCGAGAAAAAAGGACCATGTACTGATCAGGCTTACGGAATGAGATGACCCTACAGCTAGGTTTCTACTATTGGAAGCGGAGGTGTTTTGTCTGAGCAGAAAGGGAAAATTGTCCCACATAACCTGAAGTTTTTCTAGAGTTGTTTTTCCTATGTGTTCAGCCTTAGACAATACCGCATCTCGATCGGCTGGTTATTTGAATTCTACGCGGATTGGACTAGTGTGGTTATCCATATTCCACCTCCCTACACGGTGAACTCGCACCGTTGGAGCAGAAGACCTCAGACCTAACATAGGGATAAGATCGCGGATACATCAGCTATCAAAATCTTTTCGACACTTGGATTTTCGACTAAAAGTCTCCGCTCGGTTAAAAACTAGTACATTCCGGGTTTCAGGTTTTGAAGCAGAAGAAGTGCAATGCAGTGCCTCAAATTGCTCGCGCAAAACATCTGATACCTGGATAATTTGATCCAGTGCGGGTGAGGCAGCAAAATTTCCATGTTGCTTTCTTTGGGTAGTAGATTTACTGGTCTAAATTTGCCGTTCGGAGTCCCAGCTATATTGACCACTTTGGAAGAGGAAGCTTTCTTTGGAAGACGAGGCAACTGGCTATATTTGTCTACGTTCTCACTGGATGCAATTGTATAAACGTTCATGTTTGCAGCCTTTTTTGGTCACATTGACTATTTTATGAGAGTTAGCTGGCATAGAAGTATGTTGTAACTGGTTAGCTTTGTCAGCTATCGCCTTGCTTGCCGTAATCACAGAACTTATAATCGCTCCCTCAACTCATGAATACGTTTAGGCAGGTACAAAAACTGACGAGCTAGGCGACGTCCAACTATTCCTTGAGTTATGAAAAGCGGCTTTATTGCCAGCCTTATTACAGCTGCTACAATTCCACTGCAACCAGCGATACTTTTCATAATTCTATTAGTGAGATTTATGTATACCTGCGCAGCTAGGGTGAGCCCAACACTGGAAACCTATGCACTCAATTCCCTTAGCATCGATTTTACCACATTTTCGGTAGGTTTTTTCGAAAGACGTTTTTATAGCGTGTGGCATCAGCTCTTCCCAGACTTTTTCCCATGAATTTGCAAGTCACCTATCGTTAGAATTTGCATGAAAATTTTGTTCATTATAAATTTATGCGGTCTAAACCATCACATAAATGCAAAAAAATCCAATTATATAAAGTCTGAATTTGAATGTCATGATTTAAATGTACACACAAAGTTTTTCCTACTCAACTTCTCACCGGTATCGTTGAAGAGAAAACAACTTCCCGATTTCCCAGTAGCGGCTATAAATACTTGGGACCGAAGGACGGTGATGAAAACACATGTCGTTTCATTGAATACTACCATAATGCCGAAGATAAAAGAACCAAGTTTGGCGTGTGAGCAGCAAAATTTGGTGTATCAGCCATTTGTAGTCCTGTGCAACTCTACTTTCAGTGATGAGACCTCTCCAATATTTCAATCAAATTAACACATGCAGGTGCTCCCTACGAATCACTCCTGGTAGTGGAGGCTAATTTCAGCGCACACCATCAAAAAAATCTGAGCACTTGCTCCGACTTGGTCGACTTTCACCATGTGATACTAATAAATACTGAAATCAAAAAAAGCGCGCCATACTCAAAACATTTTAAGGTCATAATAAGACCGCTAGTTAATGTATTGTGATGCTCACATCCCCATTCCTTACACACCACAACCGGTTTCTGGATGTTTGCCGTCATCAGATGGAGACGCTTGAGTTTTCATCGAAAGCGAAAAAATTTATTTTCGAAAATTTATTCATTTCGCGTCATCATATTGTTTTGGTTGCCGTCAATATTTTCATCATGTTGCCACAATGTTTTTTCCATTATCTGGGTTTTCGTTTTAGTTGAAGCATATTTCGCGCACTTATATTCGCTTAACATTCACTGCTCATCCAACATACTGATTCTCTCCGAGCTATCGAAACGCGTTCCTTAGACCATATGTAAGCGAACAGGTTTTAATTTTCACAAACTAGAGCGAAACCGCTTTTTTTGAACAACGACAAAATCTTGTCATTACGCTGTGGTGATGTCATATGGTGTTGTCATATCTGTCTAGGCCTGGGCAACCTGACAGTATCTCAGCCCATGTGCAGTCTCAGACTGTGCGGCACTTTGCCTGGATCAGGCATGTGCTTTCACATCATGATGATTAAGGTTCAATAATTCAATAGCATATCACAATGTAAGAAGTAAAAAAAGCTTTTAGAAACCGCAGGTTGACATTTACAATGGAACATAAAAGTAAGGGTTTAGTGATGTTTGGGGTTTCATGGCCTTATGGCGGGCTACATTCGCGTTCGGCCTGTACAATCGCTGGATTTGTGTCATTTGAATACGTAGAGTATCAACCGGGACACGACTACCAATCACATGGTCCAAAGCAGGACCTAATCAAGTTGTGACGTGTGTACCTGAAATGATGAAGAACCGGAAAAGAGCTAGAAAGTGCAAGTTCAAATGTGTGCGGCAATGAAAAAGGACTAACCGTTTCCAAAAATGAAAATTTATTCATGATCATGGCACACCGAAATAAATTGTGCGAAGATGTGCGTCTAGTTTGGATTTGGAGAGACAGAGTGAGCGAGAAGATACATCAAATTCGGGAAGAATATTCCAGGCGATACAAACACGATCAGAGCATTTTCCTCTGCAATTGATGCGTGAGATTTATAGAACGAGTTTACAGGAGCGGCCGCATAGTTGCGATGTTTTTGTGCTAAAGGTGAACAAAATTGAACACGGGTTATTTGCTGTCGACAGAATTTGGTAAAGCAAAATAAGATCCTTACGAGTCCGTCGATCTTTCATGTAGAACAAATTGAGTTTCGTTAGTTAGGTATGACACTTGAAACAGTCCCCGCACTAGCTTGGCTGCTCCTTGCTGCTGTGCTTCAAGCATCATTTCGTCCTTTAATAGCCACGGTTTCCAAACTTACACAACACTTCGTATGTGGCTGAATGAATACCCAAAGAAGCACACGAAATGAGGCCGGCTCAAACATGGTAAGGGCTCTGCGTATAAGACCTACTATGGTGCTGGCGGAGTTGGCGCTTTCATGCACGTGGCGGAGACCGAGAGATTTCAATGTGTGATGACTCCAAAGTCTCGTTCGGTAGTTTTCACCTACAGTAATTGATCCCCAAGAAGATAACGCAGAGCAACGCTCATACGTGTGGAAACAACACGGCATTTAGTTACGTTAAAGGGAATTTTGTTGTCAGATGACTAATTGTGTAGTGAGCTGAGGTCGTCCTGTAGAACATTTACATCCTGTTGGCCGCGAATAGCACGCAAGTTTCAATGTCGTCCGCGTAAAGCAATTCAGGCGATTGCTGAGAATGCGTAACGTTAATAAATATGAGGAACAGGTGAGGACCGAAGACTAAGCCCTGTGGAACACTGCTTGGAGGGACAAATGGAGAGAAGAAACAGCTGTCAACTCGGACGCTTCGGTTACTCAGATAACTCGTCAACCACTGGTTCCCTGCGAGGCTAACTTCTCTAGGTGGAGTCAGTGGTCGACCCGGTCAAACTTCAGAGTAGAGCACGTGAACTTCCATGAAATGGTCCGCAGCGCCAACCCATTGATCACGACCAAGCATTACATCAGTCAAACAGTAACGGTGACTTTGGAACCCGTGTTGAGCTTCAGATAAGAGATGCTGTTTTTCAGCATAATCCACTAACGTGTCTGCAATGACCGATTCCATTACTTTCTGTATGGGACGGTAATTGGACGCCTGAGATCGAGATCCACCTTTGTGGATCAGAGTGATATAACCACACTTCTACTCAGCGGGGAGACAACCGAGATTGAACAGGTGGCAGAGACGGTTACAACTAGGTACAGAACTTAAAGAATCTAGGCACTTTTTATTTTGGCACGCAATTGTTTTGTGATACTATTAGCGAGCCATGCATTACGAAACCGAGTAAAAAACTGTAGTACATTGTTAATCTCCGATTGAGTGTGGGCCTCGATAGAAATCGATCATGGGGTACATTTTTCGTATCCCCTTAATCAGTCGTTACAGAAGGCCTGAAAATCTGTGCCACACTGAACATATTCTGTATTCATAAATATCGATTCCTGCGTTACTTTCGCAGTTTAATATGTATTTAACTTAAACACGTTAAAGCCTGTTATCCGTTTCAGAATTTTTTTCATGTGGGTATTATCTGCATTTAAATATGCTACATCGAATGCTATTCTCCGATTCGCCAGTTCAACGGTAAAGGGACGAGTATCATTAACGAAGCCTTATATACCACAGGTTAGTACTAAATTTTCAAAGTTCAATTTATACGCTAACTCACTATGCATTTAAAGTGATTACACACTACGTGGGTAAATGAAGGTGCTAATTTCGGCGCGCGCATCAGGCATAGGTTTTGACCCAAGCAAATTGCCACCAACATGAAGCGAGATAGGCATCAAATCAAGCAAGTAAACGTAATATGCTGTCTCACTGCATCGTTTAAACGATGTGACACAATCACGTAGCACATATTTATATAATAAGCTACATCGGCGCCTCCGACTTCGGTCTGCAGCTATATTCCGTCAGGTTATTTGGATCCATTGAACATCGCCCGGGAAAACCAATATTTCCCGCTCAGTGGAGCATTACGGTGATATTCTTAATCCCAATGTCCCCTAGTATCAAATGGTCAGTGGCTGATACTTCCAAACTCCACCATGCTTTGCGAAAGTACCGAAGAGTCATTCTTATAACGTGCCTCAACGAACGAGCTAGAATCAGCTATTCTTTTAGTCAGTGCACTTTTGTCCACGACACACGTCGTCAGTAATCTATTTTAACTATGCCTTGATTCCACTGAATACGAGAAATTTACTATATGCGAAGTGCTCAAACAGCAAACCGGTGGACATTGACGCTCGAATCGGCCAGGTCACGAGACCATCGATAAATTGTGCTATACACTAGGCCTATAGTACGGAGCGAAACATCGCTTCGCCGTCATAAATGGCGAAGGTCTGCAAACACCACCGCTAATTTAAGTGTATTCTGTGAGGTCTCGTCCTCGACTTGACTGCCAACAGAAAAATAGCCGACGCACTCGCACGCAATAAGGTTTTGGAGTGATCCGCTCGGGTACTAGTTAAGTGCTTTACACTTGTGCAAATCATCATCAGAGACAGCATTACACCGGTAGCATGTAGCGAATGCTGAACTGCCGCACAACCATGGAAAAGTAAAACATCGTAGTTATAGTCATGGTTTTATGCGGGCTAGGATACTACCTAGACAAGAGAACAATTAGGGTTCTCGGCCAAAGCCTTTGGCTAAAATGCCTGACCCACAAGGCAGCGGGTTGGGTTGAGACCGTGTTCGTCTGACCTCTATCCATTGACTTTCATGGTATGAGTGGCTCTGATGGTGCCGGGAAACAACACACAGCCCATCTCAAAGGGTCGTGGAGGTATACAAACCATCGCACCACGTTAAGGTCCAGTCTCAGTGGCATAGTATGTGCAAAGCACTTGTCATACTTGAAAAGCTTCCATTTTCTTGCGGTCCATGGCTTGTTGTATTACACGAAGTTAATCTCCGATAGGAATGCTGTCATCCGCTTAAGCTAGGTGATATACGATGTGAAATTTTTTCGTTCGTTTGAGGTTAGTAATATCGTGCTCTTATAATTTTAGCACATCTCTCCGTCGCTTCATGTGGCTAAGCGGTACAGACTTGCTTTAGACCAGTTTAAGGATATACGGGTGGCTCTACTGATGATAATATGCGTAGATTATACTGTTTGCTTGTCTGTACACGTGATTGTAAAACTTGCTTATGTGATTTCAATAAAAGCTGAGCGGCGTATTTCGCTTCGCTAAATTTTATTTGTATTTTGTTTACGGCCTACTATTACTATATTCTTTCTCATATCTGTCTAAGCCTGGGCAACTTGACATTATCTTATCCCACGTGCAGTCTCTGACCGTGCGGCACTTTGACTGGATCAGGCTTGTGCTCTCATGCATACATACATACATTACTAATGATTTGGTTTATTGTGTTTTCGCAACAGTCATGTCGTCTCGTTTCGACCCATTCCAGTTATTACCCTCTGCTTTTATAATCGATTAAAAATGTCAGTTCACTGATTAAATAAATCCATTAATGCCCGGCCTAATTGTGATTGTTTAATTTCCTAGTTTTTTATTTAATGCGTTGCTCGCATCCTCATTACTCTTCACTTCTTGGTTGACAGATCCCTGAAGGAACCGGGCCCAACATGAATCGTAACAACACAATTCCAAGGAGCTATGAAATCATGTTGCGGACAGTCGCACTCCGCCTAGGAGCCCATACCAGCACAACAACCCGAATAAAACCCATGCTACTCTCACGCCGTGCAATAAAATGCTCGTTAGAAACCCGACTTTCTACGTCAAACGGAAGATTAATATTGTTCCGAAGACTTTTAAAAGGAAGAAAAAATCTTTGTGGCCATGATTGGTAGACTGAAATATAATTTTAATAGCTCGTCAGACCTTTTCTGATCTGGAATGAACTATAGCAAAGCAACACGGTTAAAAAGAAGTTCGCTACAAGCTATTGATCCCATTTCATTTGAAAGAATCGCATAACGAGCTTATATTATCTGGCCTCCCTACTTGAAAACATTGTTTAACTCAATCTTTCTCCAACATGCAGTTTTGCCAACATACTCGATGAAAGCTTATCGGTTGTTGCTGTCAGCTGGCGACCCAGTTTAAGTACTTTTCTTGTTGATACATTCCGACCTCTGTTATTTATCGCGAAGCTATCTATGTGTATCCCAGGATAGCAAATCATGCTGTTCTTCAGCCAAAGACAAGTACATTAAATTTACGAGATTGTTTATACACAAAATGTGCACGAAGCGCAAATACGATATTTCATCGCGATCGCACAGCTCATTCCAGTGTTGGTAACATCCATTTGGGCGCAACTTTGCAATGATTCTGATCTCTTACGCGTCGCATACATGTAATAACGTTGTAGCTATTTGTTCGTTGAGATACATCGAAATACGTCCGGAGAATAAAAAATCGGTTCTTGCTTCACGTTTCTTTCTAGAGTGAATTTGCTGTGAAGCATCATACTAGACCATTCCATATGTTTAATTTTAAAAATTCTTCCATCGTTCCGAGATTTGGGAAACAGAATTTTATGAAAAAAAACAACGCTTGTAAATTGCATGGAAATGAGCGGATACACGAATGAGTAGTGGCTAAAATGTGTATGCAGCATCACCCGACAATGATTTTCTGACCCGCCCTTAAGAAGTAGCACAGAAATATAAGAATTTCAAGTTTTTTCGAGAGTGAAGAAAATTATGGCAAATACCCAAAAACAACCAAGTCCAACACGTAATAGCGAAGTCAACTGATGAGAGTATCATAGAATAAGTCAGCTGTTATGCAAACCACCACCAGGGACTCATTTTGGTAGACGAGATTCCAAACCTGCGAGATTTTTGCTGATCAGTTGCACATTCTCGGTCCAATTATTCTTCACCTAGGATCACAGTTATCATTGTCAAATCAATCATACCTCTTGCAGCAAACGTGAATACGTGCCGAGTTGCTCTTCGACGTGTTTTTGACTCGCTTCGACGCTGTTCAACACGTTACTGAATTCAGCAGCTGTAAATATAAATAAGCGTGTAGTTTGGCACTTCACTTACCTTCCTCGTGAAGTTCCTTCAATTCAAGCAGACGTTCCACCACTAATGGCAAACTTTCGGCAACATCGTTCCATTTTTTCACTAATTCGAATAACTCAGCAACCTGAGATCGAGGAAGTGATGAAGTTAAACAGAATGAATTTGCTGTCATTGTGGTATGGTGCGGTATGAAAGCACAAGTCTGATCCAGGCAAAATGCCGCACAGCCAGTGACTGCACGTGGGCTAAGATATTGCCAGGTTGCCCAGACCTAGACAGATATGAGGATACAACGCTACAATGGCCAATCTGACTCCATATGAGAACCAATTGGCGCTTGTTTATTTAAGAAGAAGTAAAAAGCGTTATTCGAAATTTCACATTTAACACAAAAAGCACGGTACAAAATTACAAAATATCAACGAGATAAATGGTTTCTCAATTGTTCGATAACACTGCATTCTTTTGACAGATATTTTAAGGCGAGGGGGATGAAGGAACGTTGATATAGTGACGGTCGATATGGCAATATTATGTTTTGATAGAGTTGTAGAATAAGCTAGTTCGATATGGCGTGGATGAGAATTATCAGCACGAATATTATTAATAAGTCGATCACGCGACGTAAAGCGTTTATTCTTTATAATTTCCAAAATCCGTTCCTAGGAAATTGAACTTGTGTGAGAAACGTCTTATTAGCAAAAAGTCCTTTGAAAGGAGTGCAGAAAACTAGTATAATAGAGGGCGAGAGGTTGAAATGAGAGATCAGGTGAGGCCTTGTGCCAAGAGACCAAAGACGAAACGCGTTTTCTGAGAGCCTGTGTGCTTTATTAATTATAGAATTAAGATGAGTAGTCCAAATTGAGTTATTAGACATGGCGACTCCTAGATACCGGGCAAGTTTCTACTGAGGTATGTGGATTTGATTCCAGATCGCTGAAGATTGTTAAACAAAGCGTTACGCTTATTGCCACGTAGATTAGTGAACACAAGTTCTACACATTGTTCGGGATTAAAAACCAAGCATCTCTCTTCAGAACAGTTAGTGATTTCATCTAATGCAACTGAGAGAGTATCTGAAAGGCTGTTTCTAGGTACAGCGCATCCGATGATCATATCATAATCGTATTTCAGACTCAAAGTTGAGAGCGGTTGTGGAAGAGCAGATAAATATGTTGAAAAGAGAATGGGGAGAGAATCGCAACTTGAAGATCTATGATTGCCCAATACTGTTAAAATTTGAGAAGATCATGCTATGGGACCAAATTTGTTTGTGGACTTCTTGGGAACCGGAATAATCTTAATTGTTTTGCAACCATCGGTAATTGTGCCAGTCGAAAGATCGGTTGAATATCGAAGTTATCAGTTTAGCGATCCTGTACCACTGGATTGGCCCGGTCAAGGCCTGGTGCTTCGCATTCTTTAAAAGTACCGATCTTTTGAAGACCTCATCTTCAGTTATGTTGAATTCCTTGTGGCTAACTGATGAGCATGTGTGAGTAGACTGTTGTGCGTCTATGAAATTCTCCCATCCAGTCTAGATACAGTTGATCGAGTGAGCATTTACTTGGCCGAAAGGATTCCTTAGTGCTCTCCATAAGTACCTATTGTCTTTTTCAATCAGTAAACTGTTTACTGGATGGCCTTGGCCAGTTTTTTGTTTAGAACCTTGTTTCCGCCGCGGTAAGCCTGTTCTTTCGGCCCGCACAGCCTTTTTGGTGTAGCTGAAAAGAATCATTCTGGTCGGATGCAGATGCTTTCAACTGGACAACGGATACCTGAACAGATCATCATATCAGGTAATTTGAGAAGACATCACATTCTTGTGAGACGTTGCTATCAGAGAAGACACAAAAGTGGGGTTGATTACAGATATCAAGAATTCACATAGCTACATGCAAGGCATGTGAAAGTCGACACCAAATAGGTGCTGTGCAGCAACTGGCCGTCCAAATAACTCTGAAATGTTCTATTGTGCGGCAATCAGGTATCCAACAGAGCACTGACTGACAATCTGGGTTTCTTTATTTTATATAGGAAGCTACCCTCATTGGATGACGGTCTTTGGGTGTGTATGTTACACACGATGCCATCATTTCAAACCGCCTTGTAGAAATCACAGATTCATCAAGCCAATCAAGAGTTCAACAATATGCAAACCGAAAGTTCAATCTAGTGGCAGTGTATGATGTCATCATCATCATCATGAAGCACAAGTCTGGAGCCAGACAAAGTGCCAAGCAATATGAAGCAGGAAAAGCAGATAAGCAAGCGCGTGGAAAAGGGAAACCAGGCAAGCGGAATACGCAAAAGCAAATGCACAAAAAAGCAGCTTGTTTTTGTAGTTTCACTGCATGCGATTTTTTCGGGTTTTTTTTGTTTTTTTTTGTTTTTTTATGTAAAATAATACCGAATAAAAAATTATGACACACATAATAAAATACACTGGCGCCACTGACTTCGGTTTGTAGCCATATCGCGTAAGGTTTCCAGCCAACTATTAGGTGGAGCTTTTGGACCCCACCCAGGCAAACGAATACGCCCAACTGAGCCTAGCGCTACGGTGAGTTTCTTCATCCCAACGCGCCACGTCATGGACTGGCCACCCGATCTTTTCTCCCAGCTTCTGTCAGGCTCTGCGAATAAGGCGCGGTACGGTAAACGGTGAGTAGGCATTCTTAAAACATGTCCCAACCATCGCAAGCGAGCAAGCATCAGCATTTCTCTCAGTCCGTGGCCACCTGGTCCTAACACCCGCTTGCAGACATCTATATTTGTAACACGATGCTGCCACCGAATGCGAGCAATTCTACGCAGGCAACGGGTATCAAAAACAGAAAGCCGACGGACATCTTCCGCTCGGATAGACCAGGTTTCGCAGCCATAAAGGAGTGTAGCACGCACCACTGCGTTGTACACTCGGCCTTTAGTATGGAGTGAAACATCGCGTCGACGCCACAGGTGGCGAAGGTTAGCAAACGCTGCACCCGCTTTGCGAACACGATGTGAGATCTCGTCCTCGACACAACCTCCAGCGGAGATACAACTGCCAAGGTAAACAAAGCTGTCGACCAATTCAAGATTGACATCGCACACAGTTAGGTTTGGAAGAGAGCCGCTCCAATCCTGGGTAAGTGTTTTACACTTGTTAGGCGCAAAGCACATGCCATACCTTGAAGCTTCAAGTGCCAGGCGGTCCAGGGCTTGTTGCATTATATGAGGGTCATCTCCCAGAAGTGCGATGTCATCGGCATACTCTAGATCGGTCGCTCGCTCACCCGGCAGAAGTTCAACACCTGTGCCCACCAGGCCAGCTAAAGCTTTTCTCAGGACATCGTCGATCGCGAAGTTAAAAAGGAACGGCGAGATAGGGCAGCCCTGCCGCACCCCGCTGGAGATATTGAACGAGGACGACAATTGTCCGTACGCTCGAACCCTGCCCGAAGTTTGGCAATATAATGCTTTCAAGATCCAAACATACTTCTCGGGCACTCCATGTCTCAGTAGACAGTTCCAAAGACTTTCACGATCGATTGAATCGAATGCCGCTCGGATGTCAAGGAATACCACGATAGTTGGTTTACGAAAAGTGTGGCGTTGCTCCAGTAACTGACGGAGTGTGAAAATTTGATCTATGCACCCTCGGCCGGCACGAAACCCAGTTTGCTCCTCACGGATTTGCTCTTCCCGTTTGGTACTCAATCGGTGAAGCAGAATGGACGCCAGTATTTTAGGAGCTACTGAAATGAGACTGATACCCCGATGATTTTCACAGGAATCGCGCCGTCCCTTTTTGAAAATAGGAGCAATTACTGATTCTCTCCAAGGGATCGGAACGCGTTCCTCAGCCCATATGTTGGCGAACAGCGCTTGAAGTTCGCGAACTAAAGCGAAACCGCCATCTTTGAACAATGACGGAAGCAAAGCATCAGCACCTGATGCCCGATGGCGCTTAAGGCTCCGGACTACACTGTAAATCTCTGATTGAGTCGGAGCCTCAAGAGAAATCGACCATGGGGTACAGTGTTCCGTATTCTCGAAATCAGTGGGTGCAGAAGGCCAGTTAAACTGTGCTTCAAAATGTTCTGCCCATCGCTCCATGCGTCTGTGCATGTTAAAAACTGGCAAACCATCTGCTTCACGTATCAACTCACTGATGCCTGGTCGCCCGCTTCCAGTTGTTCTGATGAGTTGGAACAATTTTCTGAAATTGCCTACAGCTGCCGCAGATTCCATTTCCGTAGCCTTAGAACTCCACCAACTTTCCCTGTCGGTTCTCAAACTGGCAACCAGTTTACGTTTAATAAGCCTTCGTGACGCATCATGTATGCTATCAGCAGAAAGCAACCGACGTTGGTCCATTAATTGGAGAGAATTCGCAGAAACCCAGTGCTGAGCTACACGGGAAGTCAACCCACAACTATCCAACGCGGCTGTTTCCAAGGAGGTTTGAATCCCACTCCATTGGTCATCGATACTATTTTGGGGAACTGTAGACAGATGCAGACTCAAATTGGCCTGAAACCCTCGGAGAACCGGGAGATCGTTAAGCCTAGCAACATTCAACTGCCTTGCAACATTTCTACGTTTCCCACCAAAACGCATCGAGAGCTTAGCACAGACTAACGCATGATCGGACTCTAGACAGGTGCCCCAGTAGGAGCGGCAATCTTGCACACTCCCTCGCCAGGAGTAGCTGATAGCAATATGGTCAATTTGCGTGAACAAGGCCGCCGATGGAGATCTCCAGGTGGAGCAGTGACGCTTCGAATGGCGGAAGTTAGTGCTGGCAAGGTACAGTCTGTGCTCTGAGCACAAGTTAAGCAATCTTTCGCCGTTGTCATTACGATGACAATCGAGACCAAACCGTCCACCCACGAAATGCTCGTTTAAAGATAGACGGCCTACACGTGCATTCATGTCTCCAGCTAGGACAACGATGTCACTCCTCGATGCAAGTCTAATGAGTTCTTGTAATCTTCCATAAAACTCATCCTTGTCAAGTTCAGAGCTACAATTAGTCGGTGCATAGGCAGCAACCACAAACAGGTCGCGGGATTGGTTGCGAAATCGGCCTTTTTTGCACGAACCCTGTAGTCTTACTGCACAAAGCGACTGTCGACTGGGATCCAGTCTAACAGTGCGACCTCAGCTCGCTCACTCAAGACGATTCCGACACCAGCTTGACCAGATACCATGGCATCGTCATCAGTGGACAAACGTAGATAATGTGACTTACGTAAGTTCGAAGGGTTAGACAATCGTGTAACTGAGCTAGAGTTATGCATGCGTGTTTCCGACAAACAGCACACATCGACGTCGAGGCTATCAAGCGTGCGAGCCAAGGCTGCCTGCTGTCCGATGCTAGCTAAAGTCCGTACATTAAACGCAGCTAATTGGAATGGTACGCGTGGGCGGAAGAACGCTCTGGAGGCATTCGAAGCAGGCAAAATATTCGAAGTAGCTGAATTTGGAAACCTCGATGAACAAGCTGCACTTCTGTTAGGGCTAACCAAAGAACCACAAAACGGAAAACAGTTATTAAAAAAGTTTGCATGCAGTGTGAGATTATGTAAAGCATTTTGAGCAGAGAGCAAAGAGCTTGAGAGCAGAGAGCGTGAGAGCACGGGATCTGTCATTTTTACCTTTATTTTCATAATTGCTTGTGGGCGTGATACTACCCGGTTTCCCAGGCCGAAGTAGGGGGTTAGCTTAGGGGGCCCCACCCGGAGCCTTTGGCTAAAAAGCCTGAACCACAAGGCAGTGGCTTGAGACTGAGTTTGTCTGACCTCTATCCATCGACCTTCCTGGTATGAGTAGCTCTGCTGGCACCAAAAGGCACCACCCAGCATAGCTCAATGGGTCATGAAGGTACACAAACCATTGCACCACGTTACGGTCCAGTCTCAGCGCGACGGTGTATGATGTAAATGCATGCAAATGAGCGTTTTTGTTCAATTTAGTTTGTTATTTAACCACAGTTCCACGAGGTTTGCCTTTATCATCTGAGTGCGAGCAGCACGAAATCAGCGCAAGTAGTGAGTACATGCGAATAGAAATTCGTCCTTTATAAAGGTGGCTGCGCAACGTTATGAATTACACATTTGAATTTTTGCGAAGTCTTAATAGTCTGATAAACTGCATCTTGGTTGAAACACCATGGAGTTGCTCATGTAATCAACATTTAAACGAGGCATGAAAAACGGTAGA
Source organism: Atriophallophorus winterbourni (assembly GCA_013407085.1). NCBI lineage: Eukaryota > Metazoa > Platyhelminthes > Trematoda > Plagiorchiida > Microphallidae > Atriophallophorus > Atriophallophorus winterbourni. Next base: position 2,273 of record JACCGJ010000268.1, on the reverse strand, counting down.
TCAATATCGAGATAATGGATTGTTGATGATCCACAACCGACATCTTTCGTCGATATCCAAACATTTAAAAAGCGATACAAGTAATTTAAATCCTGGCTGCGTGTAGAATGTCTTTCAATCAGATTAAACTCTTAACGGTAAACCACAGCTGTTTGAATACAATAAAAGGAATCACATAGCAATAGCTTTCCCATGGTTCGCAAAAACCAATCTCCCCGTCTCGAGGAAACATTCGGAGACCAGCAGTGAAATGGAAATTTGGTGGGATGTGAGCAGAAAACTAGTTAATTAAAGAAAGATATTCGGTGCCCTAACAATGTAATAATTTCAACAAAGCGAACGAGAGTTACTTACTTTGTTTTGTGTGTCTGCATCCGCAAGAGGTTCGCGTTTCTCCGTGATGGCTTGTAGCTTGGTTTGTAACGCGGTTAGACGAGATTCAATCATGTCCAAGTGTCCGGGATTCAGCAACGCGGATCGCGCAGACAAACGAGCAGTCGCTTCCAAAAGACTATGCTGCGGAGTATCTGCAGTTAACGCGGACAGCTTGGCTGGATCTGGCTGACCAATCAATGCCTCCAGTCTTTGTAATCGGAGATCAATATCAGAGACCTGTGAGGATAAATTTTGTACAAATAGAATCGGACTTGATGTTGTAAGTTGAGGGAGTGTAAATTATCGAAATGTCAACAGTTAAAAAGCTTCTGGAGGTAATCAAAGCTCAAGACTGTGTCATCCTTTTATTTACATAAGCAATGATTCCTATGCTTGCAAAACAGTTAAAATATGAGCGTACGCAACTCATCTGCATAATACCATTATCGTTTCACGTGAGTTCATTTAATATCTTACACAATCTTCTTCGACAGGAGATCAATATTGATGGAGTAGATCACGAGTGTCAGCATCAAGCCCGGTGAAATCCATTACATTAAGAAACAACTAGTGGTTTTGTGTAACCAGATTCATTAAGGGACCTTAACCGGAGCTATCGTACTTGAATGACGAAATCATAAATAATGTTTCACATATTCCGATAATAACCGGAAATCTTATTGTTGCCCGTCCATTTAATTGAATAGGAATTGAAGCGAAATTTTCTGGCATAAAATGACAAAGGATGGAATTAATTGGAATGAAATTACACAATGCCGGATAGGAAACCAGAGACAACAAGTGGGGCACGAGGGGCACATGGCCGATCTTTTCTATCGTTACCCGTGATATGTACGTGAAACACATTTCGGATATCAATTGCAGCGATAGGATCATTTGAACTAAACACTCTAAGATGCTTATTGGAAGACCCGTGCATACGGTTTCAAGTTGCTGAAGTGCGCATAACCACTGAAAGATTAGATCGTAGGGATTCCATCAGAGAAGATAGGTTGCACCAACATTGAAAAGGTTACTAGTTAGGATTTTTAGCTTCTTATGTCGTGTGAAGGTTTGGCTACCACGCGCTCGATGTTAATCAGGATGTGACGTCGCAAAAAGAATCCTTTTCGAAAGTCTGTGGTCCGGCCCGATCAACATAACCTGTGCAGATAAATCTGTTTCTGTAAATCAATATTACTACAGCGGTTATCTAATACGTAAAGACCCTATTTATGCAAAGTCCAAATTTGGCACACATAAAGTCATACAACTTAAACTGTCGCATTGTAGACTCTACCTTTGATTATGTGTTTAGGCCTGGGCAAGCTGACAGCATCTTAACCCACGTGCGGTTTATGACTGTGCAGCACATCGCCTGAATTAGGCTTGCGATTTCATACATACATACCTTTGATTAATAGAAACAGTCGTTTCTGACGACAGATATAACGTAGGTTGCGAAATGCGTGAAGAGACCTCGCAACTTAGCGGTTCAGAAATATTTATACAATTACCGAGATACGTGAAACGATCCACAGTAGCACGCGCCTATGGCCAAATGATAAACAGTTGTTCAACAGGCCGCTATCAGAATACCGAGACATGAATAAAAAATTTCACGGACAATTGAAGCGAAAGCGCGGTGAATGTTGATTGAACACGCAGTGACACAAAGTCACGCAATCTAGCTTAGTTTTTTTTGTCGTTCTAAACACAAAATGTGGAGCACGAAATCATCATGCACTTGTGATATACATCCATGATCGACATTGTCCCAAGAAGGTCTAGGACAACGGTTTGTCTGTGCTTAATTATAGCTGAGCCCATCCTTCCTTTAAAAACATAATTCAGTCCTAATTGTTTTGTTTGCCAGTACCAGTATATGATGGCACTGT
>JACCGJ010000267.1:50618-74119 GCA_013407085.1 Atriophallophorus winterbourni | reverse complement strand
GCGAACATCATAATTCTCGTGTGTGTTGAGCAGTAATTGGAAAACTACTGCAACACGGGTGCAAATACGTTCGACTATGCAGTGGTTTGTCTTACTACGGAGTGATAACGTGTTACACAGGCTGCCAGCACAAAACATTCTGTTTATTAGATTTATTTCGCGTGTCTGCTAGCATTTGAGACCTTGGATTATATGCATCTTCAGCCTCAGGGTGCTGAGAACATTGCTTGAATCCAGAACTACGCCTCAAGTAGATAATGACGACCGGTGACTTCCTGCATCCGAGAACTCGCCACAACCCTATCGCGACAATTACAATCAGTAATTCTAGGCCTTAGTGTAATCTAGCAGAGCGTGCGACACTTGCTTAAATCCAAACTTGGCTGGTTCTATTTCTTCGAAGCATCTTTTTTGGCATACCATTTTCCAGTCTTTTGATTAACTCTTTTGTTTATTATGACCTTGATTTGCGGCCCACAAAATGTCGGAATCTTGGTCACACACGAGACTTTTGGTCATCCAAACTTTGAATTGATTTTGAGTCCTGTAGGTAACTTGATACGCACTCGAATTCGCTTTTGACAGTGAAACGAATTTTCACCAGGTAAATCCAAATAGTTGAGACTTGAATACTGTACAAGAGTGATACATAAACCATCCGCGCGAAAGTAGGCTGAATGCTGTCCATTCAAGAAGCATCCGGCGTATCTTTAGCTTATCATGAATGGACAAGCTAACGAATGGTGAAGCTACATAGCGTGTTCACTGGCCACGTACGTTGGCTGGGTCATGTCTACAGAATGTCTAAATTGAGCGGTCGCGAACAAGTTTTTTCCCAATATGTAGGGTCAATGTCAAGAGCTTTCATATCTGTTTTTTGCAAACATTCGCACACTGGTCGGCTTCCCGAGTAGATCTTTTGGAATACGGATACGGTCGATAACGACCGAAGGAGGCCAACAACAACAACAACAACAATGGGCCACAGCGGCTATTGAATAAAAAAATAAGTTGAAATAGCAACGTTGAGAACTTGAAGAACTTTGAAGCAACCTCGCTTGCGGATGAACTTTTGTTAGATACCTATAACAACAAGGGGATTGACAACGCTTGTAGTAAAAAACCAGTTTAGAATAACAGCGAATTGGAACAAAAAGACTGCAGATGTACCGAGATTTTTTCCCTGGTCTGTTTTAAAGACACGTTTTTAGGCCTACCAGGCCACAAGGTACATCGCCTGTAATATCATCATCCGTTACAAGGGCCACGAACAAGGATAGAGTTTAAAACTCAAAAAGGTTCAACAAAGGACCACACAACCACCCGAGGGCCGTATTAAAAGCAGAGAGAGGGAAAGAGCAAGGGGGAAAACGGGTGGGAACATGATACCCAAGCAAACAGCCACATGCAGCGAACGGACTATGGAACGTGTGAACCATTTTCTCATCGAGCACATGAATAATCACGATGAGATCATTCCTGAAAGGCGATGGAATACCAAAGCGTCACTCGCACTCTGTAAAAAAAGAATGAGTGGTTCAAAAAACGCGAGGAAGATAATTGTGAAAAGACGAGTAAAACCCGCAAGTATGTTCGATGAATGTAATCGAAGTTGCACACAATCCACAAAGGGTATCGTGTGGTTCGCAATGATCAGATGGGTACAATACGAGCACAGTCGGTAGTCATCCCTGTTCAATCATTTGTAGATACACGTTAACAAAAGACACCTGAAAGCTCTTGACTTTGACCCTACGACCTAAGAGCTTGATCTTGACCGCTCACGTTGGAGGCAATGTGTAAAGCGTCATCACCAAGCTGGGAAAAAAGCGGATATTGGTCTCGGTGGTTTAACGCGGTTTGGGTGCATATACCACTGAATACTGCTAACCGCCGTGGAAGAGATTCATGCTCCTGCTTCGGACTGTTTATTCATTTTGAACTCATCACACGCTTGTAATGTACATCCATGGTTGAAATCGGCCGAAAGAGACCACCACCAACATGCTTCTTCAACCATTGATGGACTGAGAGGCATGCATGGAGAACGAGTACAAGTTTTCCCTTTCCATGACACCGTATCAACCGAAGAAACAGTTAAGCTGATAAAATTGGATAACAATGTCGTTGCCAGGGCGAAGCTAAGTACAACTACCAAGTGTCTAACGAAACTATAACTTCGGATATTACGTCGACGTTGACGTTTAAAGCTGTTCGATGATTGGATAGTCGCCACAGAGCGGAGGATTAAAATCAGGCTTTTTTCAATAAGCAGACCACCTTAATATACATGTTTCCTGGTTAAAATAAACTGGGTTTTTTTTAATTAAGCCTTCGACTTGCCTCTTTCAGTAGAAGCAGTTTCGACAGATCACAAAAGACCCCTCCGTACGGGTCAGGAGCTAAACTACACGAGGTGATCCACAATTGATGCATTTTGCAAATGGAAGATTACCCTCACAACCACCGGAGCTTTGACAATCTTGAAACCTGGTCCAAAGGTTTCCATCACGCACCTTCGGTAACTCATTAAATGCGGTTTGCTGATATCAGACAGGCTCTGTGTTTACGATTTTGTGTGTTATGACAGCTAACTCTGAAGCTTGTAGTATCGTCGAAATCTACCAAAGAACCGTTTTAAATTCATACACATTAAACTGCAATGGCTTGGCATATAGCTCCAAAAAGATAGCGAGATTTGTATGGAAAATACAGCGTCAACAATTCAGTGAGAACAGAATAACCTTGGTAATGTCGACAAGTGTCCGGAAAATAGACTAAAACAATTAAAGCGGTTTCGAGTTTGAACGGGATACATATTTTGTAAATCAATTGCGGGCGAAAAGTTGATGACTGTTAAAGTATAAACGAGCTAGATGTTTGCACCAAAATATTTGAAATCGAGAGCACTAGAGACAACGTTCACTTGCAGTTTGCGGTATTTCTAAACCGGACAAAATTAAATCCACTGTTTCGTGTGAGATAAGAACATACATGAGGCATCGATGGATGCAATAAGTAAACCGAGCAACTGCACAAACACAAACACTTTAGACCGGAAAAAATCCAACCAATTAAAAAATAAACATCCTATACCACGCATATTTTTTCAAGGTTCACATAACCTATTTCTGCTGGGTTTAGCGGATAGGATTAGATAAGTGTTACTCATTCTCAAACTAAAGTGCTTCAATAAACGTTTCCATGATAATGCGTCAACGTATGGCCCCGAAGCGTTTTCCTCATGACCTTCAATGTTTTGGGTCGAGAGGAAATCTGCAACACACATGATCATCATCATAACGAACAGCATTACACCGGTAACAAGTACCAAGTGCTTAACTGCTATACAACCATGACACGGCGAAAATTAAAAGAAGATGGGGAAGGGCAGGACCTAAACATCTATTGAACCTATAGAAGATTGTTAGCCTCCTTCGGTCGATGTCGACAATGGATGTACGTCACAATCGCATGAATTTTCATGTTCTACACCTTTTTGAATGACTAATCAGTCCGATTCGGGAGGAACAATCTCTCCCACAGCGCTTGCAACGATGGTTAGAACTCGGTTGTAGGTCGTCAGTTGCACGCCGACGGCGTGATCTGCGCTCAACAGCCAAGAGCTCAACAAGCTTTCCTCGCTACTTTACTTGACCACATTCAAGATTAATCAAACACTCCAAGAAGATGTCTACAGCATGAACGCCACTGAACGTGATTCTGAACCATATCAATAAGGATAATAAGCCACATCGAATTCTAAACTCTCGAATCCTAACATGTGAGACGGATCGCATCAACTGTGGTTAATTTAACAGTCCCACCTTTCATCTGCTTGAGCCAATTCGGAGTATGACCACTTTCAGAACGAAGCCATTCTGAGTTATAGGTGGCAAACAAAACCGCGTTTGAAAAACGATCTTTTCCCATTCGCAATACATGGCCTAACCAGCTAAGTTGACTTGCTTTTCGATATCTACGTCGGTACCGAAGATTCTATTACGGATAGTTGCATTATCCGTATCCGACCAATCAAAAATAAATGCAGGTTCCTATCAGTCAGTCCAGCTGGACGACAGACCGACCAAAAGCCGATCCAATTATCGATTTGATATGCATTTGTGAAACTAATTAAAATGTGTCTTTGCGAACGTTCCTGGAATGTGAGAGTGTATGCAAAAAACAACACAAAATTATAAGGAAACGTGTGCTTAGAGCGAAAGGAAATTTCTTCATTGTCCAAAAAACAACAAACAAAACAAGTGGCATGAGCACACCGACAGGAGAGTAAAACAAAAATGTCAATGGCAACAACAATTTCAGGTTGCATCTTCAAAAAACGATGAAACTTTTGCGAATTGAGATATGAAAAAACACTCGAATCAACTTTGAGGTTTTCTTTGTTTGCATTCAGCAGGATGAATTAGCCTCGGAAGTGTATGGGGATGTGAGCAACACTATAATTTGAGCTTAGGGGAAAGTTTATTCCAATTCAATTCAATTTAATGGTCTAAAAAGCACATCGTTTTACAAAAACCACAGAATAATATGCGAATTACAATAACATAGGTAGTAAAACGGAGTTTGTTTGCCTACTGATTAGTTCAGAAATCACGTAAAAATACATAGAGCAGAAATTGTTTTCAACCGGTTTGATAGGGTAAATATGTATAGTTTACTTGGATGCATTGGTTCAAAGCTTTATGATGCAGAATATATTGTTTCAATGTTTGGATTGGTCGACATGAATTTGTCCAAGTTCGATTTGAATATATCCAAGTTGGGTGAATGTGCAACGTTACGGGGTAGGGAGTTCCAAGTAAAACATACACGTACAGAATAAAAATACCTTCGACAGTTCAGCCTCGAGTCGGGAATAAGTACTGTGTAGTTATGACTCCGGCTTGTTCGTGGTGGTAGTCGTGTGAATAGTTGATTTAGGGGATGGTTGTGGGTATGAAGTATATTGAACATAAGAATCAAGTCGCCTCTAAGACGGCGGTAGCGAAAGTCGAAGAGATTGAGGCTTGTAATCCGATCTTCGTATTGTTTATGTTTTAAACCACCTTCTAACCATTTCGTTATAAGTGTTAATAGCTGTTAGTGGAAATACCAACCTGATTTTCTGTGCATGAACATTATTTCATGTCGCCAACCATATCAGTCAAAATAATAAAATGGATATGTGTATATTTTTCCGGCAAATCTCAATAAGTTGAAATCAACAGACTGTGTTCTTCTTTGCTCACAGTGAGAAAAGATTGCTTCGAGGAGCGATACTATCTCATTTTTTTCTCTTTTCGGCATACCTGGCTGAGCTTCGACAGGCGCCTTCAGTGCAGTTGCCAAAAACGACTCAATGAATAGGCTCTGTGCTGCTTTATATGAAATTCCAGTCTGGTTAAAAGAGATATGCTCACCTTTAAATCCTGAAAAATGTGCTGAACTTGTACCTGAATGCCAGTGTTGCATAGGGTTCGTACAACGAACCACGATGTTCAAACACAGAATCGCAAATTGATTTTTGGTCAAGCACTGTTATATATGGAATAGTGGCATTCAAGTATAACTTTGTTTACCACTTATCCACTGTTTCAAGACTCACTGAACCTAATTTCACTGTCTCCACTTGATGACGGCAAACAGCCAGAAACCGGTAGTGGTGTGTAAGTGTGGGTGATGTGAGCAACACATTACTTACTGTACTTGTGTTCAATAATCTGCGTGGTGAATGTTGCGAAGTGTTTTACAGTAGTTTTACTCTATTTAGAATTAAGTCCACAGAGCTGACTAGAGAGAAACATGCCCAGTATCCATTTCCCACAACCTCACTTGTACTTTTCATCCCAATTCTCCACTTATGCTTTACGTTTTTGTTCACGTGGCGCTACTCCTAAGCTAATTTCTCACTTCATATTCTTGTACATATTACATCAAATTTTGTACTGTTCGCCTGCGCTTTTCCCGACACTTTATGTTGCACAGGCACAAGATCTGTTCTTGATGAATACATGCTTAAAAAATCGAAAAACAACATTTTTTTCCTCTTGCCATCTACTTATAAATATTATTCACCAGTTGTTTGACGATCTCATGAGAGGTTAAGCTTCCTCGTTCAACGTACACGATACTGCCTACTAGAATGCCATCATATTGAATCAAGATACCTTCGTCAAAAATAACTGCCTATTAAACAATTACGGACAAATCACGGATGTGCAATCGTACAGCACTTATGTGCAGTGCGGCGAACACCGTGCTAAATTGATTGTCCACCGGTAGTGAGCCGGTATGCCGAAACACGCTGGAGTCTCACTACCATTTCTGTAGCCCCATCATATGTGTTTAGGCCTGGGCAACCTGGCAGTATATTAGCCCACGTGCAGTCTCTGACTGTACGGCACTTTGCCTGGATCAGACTTGTGCTTTCATACCATACCATACGGACAAATCAATCTCGGCGGCATGTGTACCTGTTCTGTGAAATTTCCATGTGTAATTTGTATAGAATTCGTGGTGGTATTTTAATGTCAATATGAAACTGTAATTTCGAGCAATGCTTTGCTCTTCATATTCTGATGGTCGATGAAATGGTATGAGTAGTAGAGAGCACGCGAAACATGAGGCCGAATACTACCTTCGTAATCACATAGATGGTGCGGTCCGGAGAGAAGTGCGTGATATGGGTGGAACCAGAATTAGATGCATCAGCACAATATGACACGCGTGAATAACGTGACATATTAACATGGAAACTCCACAATGAGAAACGAAGTTAAAAGATGACGACGTTGTTGTCGTGTACGTGCGCAAACACAAAAGGTGGACTAAGATTTGATTCGTCGGAAATGACGCGGGGAGAATTGCACGGAGTAATTTGTCACATGTCAAATTGATAGTTTTCAACGAGTGGTTGTTATGAAGGAGGAGGGTTAGTAAAAGAAAAATGGCGTCACCAGCAATAACGCAAGATTATCCTTTCACGGTCAAGTAGGCAACCCGCAGAGGTTTGTGAACCTCGGTTACCGGGAGACGAGTTACCTCGACTTTCCGATTTGGCCGAGAATTATATAAGAACCGGGACAAAGACGTTGATGTCTGCCATTCCGGGTTGGAGCCCCCGTGATTTGTTATCACGATCGGAAGTTAAGTTTCAAAACGGTGTTCATTGGAGGTCCAGCAGTAAGCATGTTTCTGCATTGTTTAATGAATCGCATATGTCGGTGAAGTAAACGTGGTATGGTGCATGCGAGTGGAAGCCGCGAGGAAGCTAACGTGCTGATGTCCATTTAGACGTTCACGAAACTTGATTGGATGCTGGTTTCATTAGAGATGCACGCACCACATATCAATATACCTGTGCCTTCACCACAAGAGATATGTTAGCCCCTTTCAACCAATTCATGATTTTAGTGTGCGATGGTTGTATGGCAGATTAACAAACGTTGTAGAATGGTGCTCTCCCATAAGCTGATGTTGAATTCGATAATATTAATAGAAACAGCTAGGACCTATTGCCATCACTAAATGCGAAAACATGCATTCTGTTGTTCTAAAAGTGTACCAACAAAACAAAGGAAGCGTGAACTGTTTTGGTGTTTGTTCGATAACATTAACAGGATACAATTTAAGTGAAGTTTTGTTGAAAGCGCCTAGAAAGGTCGATGGTCGATCCATTCTCGCTGTTGTACATCACGTGGAACGAAAAGAACAAAAACAACAAGCATGTGCATAGCGAAGCAAACAGACCAGCCATCACACAAGAGGTGATACACGATTCTGCACTCGTGTAGAACTTTTTTACTGCGCAGCTCAGACCCCGCTAAGTTGACTTGCCACTGGTAGTGAGCTGCGTGTGGAAACACGTTGGAGTATTACTATCATTTTCTTATATATTTCCTGACCTGGGCAAGCTGACTGTATCTCAGCCCACGTGCAGTACTTTGCCTGGATCAGACTTGGGAGTTCATACATAACTTATAGCCTCAAAGACGGTGTGCGGACACATGAAATCAAAGGACCGGAGAGAGAAAAAAGTGCCCTAGAGGAATAGATTATACTTGAGGTGAAATACTGACAAACACTACCCGGCTTGGAGGGTGTTAAGCAGATTGAAATAGAAATTAAAGTAGACATGGGGTTGAGAATCAGAAGGATATGTATGAATGAAATCACAGGACTGGATGAACGCAGTGTGTCACACAATCAATGAGTTCACGTGAGATGAGATACTATCAGACATAACGGAAAATGAATGTAACAATAAGAATTCAGAGCATTTCCGCGTGCAGCTAAGTACTGTTTGCTACCTACAAGGAACATAAAAACTAAAGGAGAGCTCAACCGGGAAAAACACACGGGAGATGAACGTCAGCAAGCAGTCCCTTCAGAAAAAGACAGGTGGGAAACGTGCACGTTAGGTTGATAAAGCGACTCTAGGTCTGACACCAAAAACCTCTATCCCAGTGTGCCTTGTAATGCTGTATGTATGCAAGAAAGCATACGCATGATCCAGGCAAATCGCCGAGCAGTCATACAGTGCATTCGAGATATACGCAGCACATATCAATATACCTGTGCCTTCACTGCAAGAGATGTTAAGCCTTTTCAACCTATTAACGATTTTACTGTGCGATGGTTGTATGGCAGTTTAATAAACGTTGTGGTGTGGTGCTGTCCCTTAAGCTGATCTTGAATTCGATGGTATGGTATGGTATGAAAGCACTTGCCTGATCCAGGCAAAGTGCCGTACAGTCAGAGACTGCACGTGGGTTAAGGTACTGTCAGGTGGCCCAGGCATAGAGAGATGTGAGGGGGGAAATAGAAATGACAGTGACACTTCAGCGTCTTTCCTCATACAGCGCAGAGGTGGTGGCAAATCAGGTTAGCACGATGTCAGCTGCATAGCACAGAAGTACATCACGATTGAAAACCGCACAACCAACTCGGGTGTGGCCATCATCAGTAAAACAGCTCATCAATGTCGAATATCCCCATTAAACTAACTATAAAACGAGCGACTGACAGTATGACAAGAAAACCTACCTTAGTAGAATGCCGTTTGTCGAAATATCGATGAGCAGAAACGACAAAAAATGGGAATTTCGAGAAAAGGCACCACAATACGACGGTGAACCACGTAGCAAACTAGCAGAGATAAAAGAAATAAATTTATCGAAGATGAAATTCACGTACAAAAGTTAATAAGTGGGTTCAATCAGCAGACAGAAAGCGACGATCAGATTTGAACGCTAGATAAAGATATTGCGATGAAGAACAGAAAAGAAAGTGTCTAGATGCGGTAGAGAAGTGCACAAATGAACGGTACGTAATACCACCAGCCAAGTAGAGTTGAGTGACTGGAACCCCAAGCAAAAGTTAATCCAAGGAACGAAGATATATCGAAATAATCTTTTCAACTCCTCATCAGTATTCTTTTCTTTTATTTTGTTCTTTTTGAGGATGAGTCGACTTCAATGAAGAGTCTTGGGAATTTGGGTAAAAAAAGCGGCGTCCCCAGCACCACTCGGCGTTTGTTCGACTCAGCTTCTCTAGCCTTTGCACAACCAAGTGCAACCTGCAAGGCAGCAAGGAGTTGCCAGAAAGAGGTGGTGTGCACCGATTAACCGTTCCTGATTTTTCCTCACAGTTTTCTCCCGAAGTCTTTCCGCGATCGGGTATCCCGTAAGGCAGCGGAGGTTTAAAATCATGGTTTTCCTTCCCTTGGATGAAATGCCATCCCAGGCTAACGAGCTACATCTGTCCAGAGCAAACTGGTTTTCAGGAGCCAGTCACTCGCCCTCGGCCCTTCTCCTGTTCGTAGAAGCAGTTCCGCCGGGCTCGGGGAGCCCCTCGTGCAGGCCAGAAGCTGGACTTAGTTGTTAGAGGCTATTTCAGACGCGCGTCATATGGGAGCATCATCAGTATTAAGCCTATTCAAACGGGTGCTTAAGTCTGGTTGCCCTAGCACGAAGCTATACCGCTGATATCATTGCACTCACGGGGCGTGTATGCATGCGTGTATAGATGCATGCAAGTATGTACTAAAGTATGCATGCTCCACTCAACATACTCTAAAAGACAAGCAGGTCGATTGAAACTTCAATTTAAAGTTGTGACGTATCTTAAAAACATCTAGACACCAATGTAATATAAGGGAATGAGGAGCTCAGAATAACAGCAAATGTGGATCGAGGCACACGACACTACGTAAATGTGCCATTAGGTAAACTCACGGCGAAAATATTCAGTTAAACACTCGTGGGGAATCAAAATGAAAATGCTGTTGGCCTCACTCGGTCAATGACGACCAGGGATGTCCATCACAATCGCATGATTTTTTCATGCTGCACAGCTTTTCGAAGGAAGTAACAATCTCTCCCGCAGCGCTCGCAACGATAGGCAGAACTCGATCGATCGGAGTCAGTTGCACGCCCGGGGGCGTGATCTACGTTTAGCAGCCATGAACTGTACATGCTCCCTCTCAGCTTGCAGACGACGCTTTACACAATGTCTCCAATGTGTGCGGTCAAGAGCAAGTTCTCCCAAGAGCTTTCATATCTATTTTCAAGTCTTTGTACCGCAAGTGCGGTCGGCCCAATAGTCGACTTCCTGATTGCAACTCACCATAAAGTAGATCTTTCGGAATACGACCATTTTCCATTCTGTAGACATGACCAAACCACCGCATACGGCGCTGTCGCAATAGGGTGAACATGCTTGGTAGACCAGCTTTTGACAGCACTTCAGCATTATTCACTTTGTCCATCCACGATATGTTCAAGATACGACGGATGCTTCGTAGATGAAAAGCATTCAGCTTCCGTTCGTGCCTTGCGTGGATGGTCCCGGTTTCATTGCCGTATATTTAGTACGCACGCGCTGTATACGATCATCTTTGTCTTTACAGTCAGCTTGCGGTTACCCCAAACACGAGCGTTCAATCGTGACAAAATGACAGCTGCTCTGCCAATCCGCTTATTAATCTCCGTGTCTAGCGAGAGGTTATCCGCAATGGTTGAACCAAGATATTGGAAATGATGTACTGGTCCAGTTTTCAACAGTGATGATTGAAGGCGATGCAATCCTGCATCATACCTAGAACCCGCGACCGATTTAACGCTTCTTAAGCTCACCATATAGAACAAAAGATCAGATAACGTAACGTTTTCGGAATCCTATTGGCCAGACAAACTAGTGGAGTTTTATACTCTTGGGGGACAACCGATCATGTCGCCCAGTGTCATTTATCAGTAATGCCGAGAACGTGTAACGAATGGTTTGTGATCAATAAAACAAGGTGGAAATAGCCTAGACGGCGATTAAAAATGCTCAGACTTTCGTAGCAATATGGAGAGAATCCAGATGTTGGCGTTATCGATTCAAATGGTCGATCACTACATGTTCAGCCCTCAGGTAAGCATTGTCGTGCTAGCGTACCAATAAATTACCTATATTCAATCATGTTTCAATAACACAACGTTCGAAAGATCAGATGAATAAACGAAACACATTTGGTTGCAATTTATGCGACAGGCCTTAAAGTGACACAGGAAACTGCACAAGGTCTTAGTCTAGAAATGACAATACAGTTTGCCATTCCTGGTATTGATTACTTGGAAAATAAACCGGTTTTTGGATAGCTACATGATTGAGAGTAGAGTAAGGTCAGGCTAGAGCCTCAAAACACATGGACACTCCGTACATGTTCTTGTATTAAAACAAATGATGAAAGATGAAAGGGTGGCGTGGAGAAAAATTGAAATACGAGCGGATGAATAGCAACACTATGTGAAAGACGGGCAGGCGAATAAACAGTTGAGTGGACACGTGAGCAGATATATATAATCACGAAACGAATGAATAATTAAGCAACGTATGCAAAAGCTGCTTCATTTGGTGAGTGGATTTCAGGTAGATTAGGGCGGCCATCTCCGTGAGGGCAATAACACGGACACCACCTTTTAGATAGAATTGCATGGTGATACTTGAGGATTGACAGATGGTGAGCTTAGTTAATGAGATATGTAGGCAATAGCAAATAGGGTTTGCATCGGAAGCAACCGATACACATTGCAAAGCAAACTAACACCCGTTGGTTGAAAATTTATTTTTACATGTTGTGCACGCGAAGTGAGGGTAAGCTTTTCAACCTCAACCGGTTGAGAGCACAAACCAAGGCACGAAATGTGATAAGCCGTGACCTGCTGTTTGCCGACGATGCAGCCTTTATTGCTCACTCCCAAGAGCACCTGCAGTCGCTAATGGACTGTTTTGCGTCGGTATGCAAAGACTTTTGGCTAACAATCAGCATGAGCAAGACCAAAGTCCTTGGTCAAGGGACTGTATCGCCTCCCATCATAACTATTGGAAACTGTCAGCTTGAATAAGTACATCATTTCACTTATCTTGGTTCAACCATTGCGGATAACCTCTCGCTAAACACGGAGGTTGATAAGTTGATTGGCAGAGCAGCTGTCACTTTGTCCGATTGAATTCGCGTGTTTGGTGTAACCGCAAGCTGACTGTAAAGACAAAGATGATGGTATAGAGCGCGTGCGTACTAAATGCATTACTGTACCGCATTGAACCCTGGACCACAGGCGCGAGACACGAACGGAAGTAGAATGCTTTCCATCTACGAAGCATCCATCGTATCTTGAATATATCGTGGATGGACAAAGTGACTAATGCTGAAGTGCTTTCAAAAGCTAGTCTACAGAGCATGTTCACCCTATTGCGACAGCGCCGCATGCGGTGGCTTGGTCATGTCTACAGAATGGAAAATGGTCGTATTCCGAAAAGATCTACTCTATGGTGATTTGAATTCAGGACGTCTACCATTGGGCACACCGTACTTGCGGTACAAAGACGTTTGCAAAGGAGATGTGAAAGCTCTTAGCATTGACGCCGCGAGTTGGGAAGAACTTGCTCTTGACCGCTCACGTTGGAGGTATTGTGTAAAGCGTCGTCTGCAAGCCGGGGAGGAGCAAATACAGCTCTTGGCTGCTGAACGCAGATCACGCCGCCGGCGTGCAACTGATGCAATACAACCGAGTTCCATCTATCGTTGCCAGCGCGTCGGGAGAGATTGTTCCTCCCGAATCGGACTGTTTAGTCATTCCAAAAGCTGTAGAACATGAACACTCATGCTATTGTGATGTACACCCATGGTCGACATCGACCGAAGGAGGTCAACAGATCCCGACAATGTGCCGCGCAGTCAGAGGCAGTGAGACACCAGCGTGCATCCGTATGTAGCTCTGTATTTGCAAATCTATTTCTCACACTGGTTTACCTGTACAATATCGAAATCTTGCACAATTGCGCAACGTGCACACATATCTCAAACTTATCAGTGAGCAGAAAACATTAGTCATTTGTAATCGAATTGAGCGTTTAGTCTGAAATCAAATTGTGATCTTATAATCAAACACCAGCGGCTTACAAGTAGCATTCTGTTCAAAATCAATTCATTTAATATTTAAAGTGTCAGCCAATAGGAATAGCGAGAAAAAGTGCGCAGCCTCCACCGATGATCAAACAGCCAATCAGGTTAAACTACGTGGACACACACGAATCGGGCGTTAAGCTCGATTGGTTCACACGGAGGCGACAGGGCTGCACATGGAAGAAGCTGATTGGCCAAAAACGAATAATAAGATCACAAGGCTAAGGATCGATGGAATGGCTGCGTATAAAACAAGTCACTCCCCAAAACCACAGGCATACACGGTGTCTACGTACAAACACACCTACCACACAAAACAAAATGAAACAAAGGAAAAAACAAAAACAAAACACAAACCTTCACATAGCAAAGCGGTTTTATTCACACAGATTGAATACACTATGCCACAAATCGAGAAAAAAAAACAAATTTGTTGTTCCGAATAGAAGTAGACTGGAATAAAATGAAAAAATATAATAACAACAATAACTTAGAAGAATCAAAGAAGGAGGAGCTAAGGAAAATGGGAAAGTGCCCTCCGGGGGTGTGTGAGGTGCATGACTGTATACACGGAGATCACCACCAGCAGAGTGTGATCGTACGGAGGAGTGTTGGCCAGAACAGGTCAACTGATTGTTGGAAGCCGGGCGGAATAAAGGTACCAGGAGATGAGCACGGCACCGAGCAGGACAGCAACCGTGAGCAAACGGAAGACGGGATTCGAAAACGAGATGACTGCAAGGAGGAGAAGAGATCAAGATGACGTAAAGAGAATAGCTTTCGAAAGAGGGAATTGTAGGTGAGTATAGGGACGTTTCTAGCATACATTGCGAATGTGTAGGGGGATATGAAAACTCATATCAAATTCTAACGAGTTCTAGAGAATGTGGGTACTTCAAGATGACCCCAAGATTTAATGGCTATTGCTAGATCGTCGCACAACTTGCACATTGTGGATACTTCCAGGGCAATTAGCCACTGCACGACCGAAATTTCCTCCTGAAAGGCCTACCAACTCCAAAAGTTGTCATAGCCGGGGGTGGCAGTGGGGATAAGCTCCCACTGTTTATAAAATGCTCCCATATGGCATGCGTCTCAAATAGCCTCTGACAACCAAGTCCAGCTTCTGGCCTGCATGAATGGCTCCCCGAGTCCGGCGGAACTGCTTCTACCAACAGGAGAAGGGGCGAAGGCTAGTGACTGGCGCCTGAAAACCAGTTTGCTTCGCGCAGATGTAACTCGTTAGCCCGGGAGGGCATTTCATCTAAGGGATGGAAACCCCTGATTTTAAACCTCCGCTGCCTTGCGGGATACCCGATCGCGGGAAAGGCTTCGGGAGAAAACCCTGAGGAAAAACCTGGAACAGTGTCTGGTAGACCACCTCTTTCTGGCAACTCCCTGCTGCCTTGCAGGTCACACTTGGTTGTGCAAAGGCTAGAGAAGCTGACTCGAACAAACGCCGAGTGGTGCTGAAGACGCCGCTTTGTATTCAAATCCCCAAGAACCTTCATTGAAGCCGACTCATCCTCCAGGAGGAGATAGTCGCACAAAAGTAAAGTAAACGGGTTTATGATGGTATTACCGGAACGCTGTGTAAAAACCTCAAAGTTTAAGGTATCAGGAATCGCTTGCAAAACCAACAGTTTAGTATTTTTAAGAGTAACTATAAAACGTGGACATTTGTGCAATGCGTTGAGCACATGAATAATTATTCAACACAGGACAGAAAAAATTATATGACCGATAATGAATACTCGTGGCAGAGAACAGCATCTAAATTAGATGAGGCGAACAGGCTTGCGATAATTGTTAATCGAGTATAGAAAGCAATAAGGGCGTGAAGAACAAAACCGCCAAAGGATGAATTTGAAAATAATCACTTAGTTAACGTTGCCGTAAAACACACCATGGTTTCTTTCGAATAACAATTAAAAACTTGGCCAGAAGCAAGTAACGAAAAGTTCATTAGGAAAAGATCATTATTTCAACCAAAAACGCATTATATCCGTTGTAAGCCTTTGCATTACTGATTACCAATTCTGATTGGTCTATTTTGTCGGCCATTTGTTTTCGACAGAAACAGAGTATAAATACAGACGATCAGCAGCCTAATCGGTCTTTTGGTCGGAGATGGTAAAAGCTCTTTGCTTAAAAGGTCTGCCTTTGTTCTTTTTACGCGCAGTGTTGGGACTGATAAATCAATAATGACTAATAGTATAAAAGTCTTCAGTGTTAAGCATTCGGGTATGAATGTATGAAAGCACAAGCCTGATCCAGGCAAGTGCCACGCAGCCAGAGACTGAACGTGGGCTAAGATACTGTCAGGTTGCCCAGGCCTAGAAAGATAGGGGAAACTTGGCCAGGAGCAAGTGGGTTGGTGAGGGATTGTTAGGAAAGAGATTCTCAATTCTGATTGGTCTATCTTGTCGGCCATATTGTTTTCGCATAATCGGTCTTTTGGTCGGAGATGGTAAAAGCTCTTTGCCGAAAAGGTCTGCCTTTGTTATTTTCACTAATAAATCAATAATGACTAATAATATAAAAGTCTGCAGTGTTAAGCATTCGGGTAATTATTTCCTGGCGCTTGCTCTGGTGTTACTTACATTGTGCTACTGGCTGTACCGTTTGGTTGACCTCGTCCATCAGTTCGGCATCCGGATAGTCGTCATTAGAATCTGAAATGGAACATTTTCGGTGAGGCAGTCATGTTGTCAGAATCAAACAGGGTATGGCATACAAGGGTAGAATTTGAAACAAGTCTGACGTGAGGCTCGTACAAGGAACTACATGGAACAGACTCATGACAAAGTTTTTTTCAAATTGAATAATACATTACCTTTTTATTGTGGCTTCTTTGAGCAAAGGTTACAATAAACGGATTATCATCATCATCACCATGGACAACCTTACACCGGTAGCAAATGCCGAGAGATTCTCAATCATACGACCGTGACAACGAAATTGCAAATAGATGTGGAAGGGCGGGACCTAAAAAGCTATTGAACCTATAGAATATAAACTAGACACATTGGAACGAGAGACACATCATTTTAACTGCCACACAACCATGAAAAAGTAAAATATTAAAAGATGGGGAAGGGTGGGACTTAAATTGCTACGGCTTCTATAGAAAAGTAAGCACAAACAAACGGGGTAGAGGTGCCTACACCTCGAATGGAACATGCATTCAAACAAGTTTCGTGAACGAGTAGAGCGACATCAGCATGGCAGCTTCCTTGCGACTTTCACTGTCATGTATTATAACAAGCTTTTCTCGTCACTCTGCTTGACAATATACAAGGTTAAGCAAACACTCCAAAAAGATGCTTAGTGCAAGACCGCCATTGAACACGGTTTCGGGACATATCATGAAGCGTAACTAGCCATTGCGATATCTGAGCGCGGGGACACCAGCCAGGAAGACACGCTGCGCCGACTTTGGAAAGGCTACTGGTAAGGTTTTTTAATTGCCTATGTCATGTGACGGTTTGGCCACCCCGAGATTTACGCCAATCAGCATGTGGTGTCCCAAAGTGAATCCGTTTCAGAAGTCGGTGGTCCGGCGCTGGCCCAACCAGCGAAACCTATGCAGGTTGATCTGCTTCTCTATATCGACATTACTACCGAACATTTTATTTCGGAGAGCATCGGTTCGTATACGATTGTAACAGCTAACTCCTAGAATGCTGCGGAGACACCGGTTGTCAAATACATGGAGACGCCGAATGTGTTCTTTACATAAGGTCCAGGTTTCGCACCCAAAAAGTAACGCAGCCCGAACTGTTAATTTATAGACTCTACCCTTGAGTAACAGAGACAGTCCTTTCTGACGCCAGAGGAATGCTACGGTCGCTTTAGAAATGCGTGCCGAGACCTCGTTATCTAACGATGCAGAATTATTGATACAACTACCGAGATACGTAAAACGATCCACAATTTCAAGCGCCTGATTGTCAAGTAATAAAGCGTTGTTCGATACGTCGATGTCCTGCAGAAGAACACTGCACTTAGAGGGCGCAAAACGCATTCCAAATGCGGGCACAATACTAGATAGCTTGTTCAGTATCGCCTGTGCATCTGTGTATGAGTCGAAGAGCAGAACTATGTCATCAGCATAATCCAAGTCGAGAGGCTTGACGCCTGGCATTATGTGAACTCCGAAAGCTGGGGCACCATCGTTGCACAACTCCATAATTGCATCAATTACAAAATTGAACAAAAACGGAGAAATCGGGCATCCTTGTCGGACGCCACTTTTGGTGTGGAATTTGGGTGAGACTTCGTTGTAAACCCTAACGCATCCGGATGTATGAGCATAAAGTGCACGTAGTATGTTGACATACTTATGCGGAACGCCTTTGCACAGCAAGGTCTTAAACAGGACATTTCGATCGACTGAATCAAATGCTCCTTTGAAGTCTAAAAAGATGGCTATTGTCGGCTGTCGATAGGTGTGCCTCAGTTCTAATATCCGTCGAAGAGTAAAAATGTGGTCGACACAGCCTCTGCCAGGCCGGAAGCCAGCTTGCTGCTCTCGGATCAGTGATTCCCTATGCGATGTTAATCTTCGAGGACATATGGACGCTAATAATCTCGTAATGATGGGAGTGAGACTTATCCCACGGTGATTAGAGCATGAGCTTCGCACACCTTTTTAAATATACAGAAGGCCAGTGGTTAAAGGCTGAAGATAGTGGAAAACCTTTGCTCACTAAGCTTAAACATCAAAAGACAATCAATATCGTTATCTATATGTTTGAAACATAGGCATGAATTCTTGGTGTCAACCAAACAATACAAAAAACTATGCACATGCAGGAAATTCGCATCTTTTGATTTTAAACATTAGCAATGCCTTGGTTGACGTTGAAAAGCTTTTCGTGAATAATTTTGCCAATTATTCACCACGAGAAAATAACACCAGAAACAGACAGCGATATCTTAATAAGCGAAATAGTGCAGAGCTTGATGCGGTGGTTGTTAGACTCGGCGAATCTCTAAGTACACTGGTCACACGGCAATAGTACTCTAAAGGCTATCAGCTGACAGTTCGCTGTTCGAATAAGGTCAATGTGCCCTCATAAAAACGAATTCTGGCAGAAAAGTAACCTTACAGCCATTAAAACGAGCAACCAAACTCGGTAATGGAGCTAGCAGGCACGTTGCTACTAAAAGATTGTCACTGAGTGCATGGGTGCGCAAGTGTGCAGTAATGCTTTGCCGTGTAGCTCACACCGCGCTAAAGTGATTTGCCACCGGTAGCAAGCAGCACGCGGAAACACGCTGGAGTCTCATTGACATTCGCATTTCTATTTTTCCTTCCATATCTGATTGGGTCTTGACAATCGGACAGTTTATTAGCTCATGTGTAGTCTATGACTGTGCTTGAGGATCAGGCTTGTGCTTGTGCCGCTTTGATCAATACTTGCGTTGGCATAAACGCTGGTATGGCATGGTATGGTATGGTATGAAAGCACAAGCCTGATCCAGGCAAAGTGCCGCACAGTCAGAGACTGCACGTGGGCTAAGATACTGTCAGCTTGCCCAGGCCTAGACAGATACGAGAAAGATGATAGAAATGGCAGGGAGACTCCAGCTTGTTCCAGCATGCAGCTCACTACCGTTGGCCGATCAATTTAGCACGATGTTAGCCGTACAGCACAGAAATGCTGCACGATTGCACATCCGTGCGCTGGTAGATTGGCTTCGTGTGTAATCCAAGGCAGTGAATGGTGACACATGTGAGTAAACAAGCATTAGTAATACCAAATTATTCCATCGATGTTAGTGGAAAAAGGTGACCGAGCGTCCCGTTTAGGTCTCGAGCGCATGAAAGTAGAAACCTGCATGCAGGAGAACACCGCTGAATGAATATGTGTGGTTTTAGACAAAGTCAAGACAGCAATCGAAGTGAGGCTATAGCGTGTTTTATAGATGTGCAATCACGCAGTACATATGCATAATTCAGCTAAAATCATGTTGAATTGAAATGCCACGGGTAGTGAACATCATGGGGAAGCACGCTGGAGTCTCACTACCATTTTCATTCCATAATGAGTCTAGGTTTTCACAATCAGAAAGAATTTTCATCCATATGGAGTGCAGGACTGTGCGGTACTTTGCCTGGATCAGACAGTTGATCTCACACATACATACATACATGCATACATACTTACATACATACATACATACATACTTACATACATACATACATACAGCATGTTTCAATGGCAACTCGCTACCTATCAACCAAGAGAGTAATGTGCGCGTGTTGATCAAACTATCTATCTAGAGCCATACAAATCGTAACAAAATGCGAGATTCTATAAGGTGGCCCAAAAATAGAAAGCAATTTCACCACAAGAGAATGTATGTATATGTATGAAAGCACAAGCCTGATCCAGGCAAAGTGCCGCACAGTCAGAGACTTCAGCACGTGGGCTCAGATACTGTCAGGGTGCCCAGGCCTAGACAGACATGAGGGAGGAAATAGAAATGGTAGTGAGACTCCAGCGTGTTTCACCGGTGGCCAATCAACAAGAGAATGGCAGGTCTCGCCTGTAGATTATTACTGGTGAGAATGACACTAGGCATGGAAGGTAAAGAAGTGGCTGATTGAGCATCATACAACATACGACGCAAAGTTGATCGTTGGAAAGACGTGTACACGTTGAAGTCTTACCGGAAATAGGAAAAGATGAACAGAGACACTGTGTGATGTGCGATAACGCGGGACTCCTAAGTGCAATAGTACCCAGGTTCGGTACAAATGATACACAATTGAATTGAGATGCTAAGTGCGTGTGTACGTAAAAAATTAGTTCTCGCCAGAATTTGCTGTCTGGTTTGAGACAGACTGATACACGCAAGCTCTCAAAAACAGTGTCGTAGATGAGAATTGAGACTCACAATCGATGTATGACGAATATAAATATATGAAAGTAGACCATTCGAATAAATAAAAATAATTTAAACGTTTTGAGTGGTAAAACATCCAGCAAAAAACACAACTAGAAAACCTACCGTCTGGGCATTTTTCTAACGAGGTATCTAAACAAGACGCGTCAATTTGATCACGTGATGACATCGGGCCTGAATCTGCGTCCCGTGAAGCAACTGTGGTGCCTGCAGATTGATCCGAAACATGAGCAGACTGTGCAGCTGCTTGCGTGCCCAGAGGCAAGCAAAAATAATGCAGACGGGCGACCACGTCGTCAGCTGTCTCCGAGACAAACTTGTAATCCGACAACGGGAGCACTGGACACGCGGGAAGTCGGACAAGAACGCGTTGAGGAAGGCGCATTCTGGGTACTAGAAAGAAAGAAGATGAGTGTGTACGCAGGGAGGGATATGGACAATCGCATGGGAGCATATATGTATGTATGCACGGATATGCAATCGTGCAGCATTCCTATGCTGTACGGCTAACATCGTGCTAAATTGATTGGCCAACAGTAGTGAGCTGCATGCTGAAACACGCTGGAGTCTCACTACCATTTCTATCCGCCCCCTCATATCTGTTTAGGCCTGGGCAACCAGACAGTATCTTAGCCCACGTGTAATCTCTGACTGTGAGGCAATTCGCCTGGATCAGGCTTATGCTTTCATAGATACATATATGTATGTATGTATGTATGTATGTATGTATGTATGTATGTATGTATGTATGTATGTATGTATGTATGCATGTAAGTATGTATGTATGTATCGGTCATACAACCATGAAAAAGTAAAATCCTAAAATATGGGGAAGGGTGGGCCTTAAATTGCTACGGCTTCTATAGCACAAACAAACTGGGAAGATGTGCCTAAACCTCGAATGGAACATGCATTCAAACAAGATTCGTGAACGAGTAGAGCGACAACAGCACGGCAGCTTCCTTGCGACTTTCACTGTCATGCATCATAATAAGCTTTTTTCGTCACTTTGCTTGACAACATACAAGGTTAAGCAAACAGTCCAAGAATATGCTTAGTGCAAGACCGCCATTGAACACGGTTTCGGGACATATCCTGAAGCGATGTCTGATCGCGGGGACACCAGCCTGGAAAGCGCGCTGCGCCGACTTTGGAAAGGTTACTAGTAGGGATGTGAGCAGCACATGACTTTGGTCATCCATAAGCGCCTTGAGTGCTTTGACCAAGAATCACTTTGTTATTCTGTGTCTGAACATCGTGGTTCGTTGTACGAACGCTATATAACAGTGGCATACAAGCATAACTTTGTTACTAGTAAGGGTTTTTAACTGTATGTTCCATGTATGTATGTATGTATGCATGCATGGAAGCACAAGCCTGATCCAGGCAAAGTGTTGCATAGTGACAGACTATACGTGTCAGGTTACCCAGGGCTAGAAAGTTGTGAGAAAGGAAATAGAAATGTTTGTGAGACTTCATTGTGTTTCAGCATGCAGCACAATACCGGTGGCCAATCAATTTAGCACGATGTTAGCTGCACACCGCACAGAAGTACTACACAATTGCACATCCACATGGTTTGCGTGGCAGTGTTCGTGATCAATCGTCTGGAATAGAACGAGGTAGAGAGAGTCTGGATGGGGATCTGTACTGGTGATCAGATGCAATCGGGAACTATACTCCAGAGTAGCATATTCCCAATGTAACAATGAGATTTCTTTGTACAACTATTTCGTCAATTAATGTTGTTCGCTGAAAATTTATGTTAACCGGTATACTACCATTTTCCAGCAGCACGGATTATGTGGTGGGGACGCCGCTTTGTACCCAAATTCCCAAGAATCTTCTGTGAAGCCGACTCATCCTCCAGCAGGAGATAGTCGCACAAAGCAAAGCACGGATTACGTGGGCGTAGAATTGTAACGAGGGGAAGCTATGTGAAAAGAATGCAAACGGTATTTCGCTTGGTTTAAATCGTTGATTCCAACCGATCGGTAAACAGAAATTAGAAGTGCCTCATTAACATATGAGATGGTGGGGACGCTGATACCATGACGATTACGTTGTGTGTTCTATTCAAGTATGAAAATAATCTTCACTATAGAAGGAGCGTTACAATCAACGGTTTCACAACGGGGTTTATTAGTCCAGGTGCAAAAACTGCCGTCCAAACTCTCGAAATCTCTCCAAAGGTTGTCATAGCCGGGGGTGGCAGTGGGGATAAGCTCCCACTGTTTATAAAATGCTCCCATATGGCATGCGTCTCAAATAGCCTCTGACAACCAGGTCCAGCTTCTGGCCTGCACGAGTGGCTCCCCCAGCCCGGCGGAACTGCTTCTACCACCAGGAGAAGGGGCGAGGGCGAGTGACTGGCGCCTGAAAACCAGTTTGCTTCGGGCAGATGTAGCTCGTTAGCCTGGGAGAGCATTTCATCTAAGGGAAGGAAAACCCTGATTTTAAACCTCCGCTGCCTTGTGGGATACCCGATCGCGGGAAAGGCTTCGGGAGAAAACCCCGAGGAAAAACCTGGAACAGAGTCTGTAGACCCCCTCTTTCTGGCAACTCCCTGCTGCTTTGCAGGTCACACTTGGTTGTGCAAAGGCTAGAGAAGCTGACTCGAACAAACGCCGAGTGGTGCTGGGGACGCCGCTTTGTACCCAAATTCCCAAGAATCTTCTTTGAAACCGACTCATCCTCCAGGAGGAGATATTCGCACAAAAGTAAAGTAAAAGTAAATGTAAAATTGTCCCCTGTGATGCCATTGGGGTCGGTGCTCTTCTCTGGATTTGCTCAAATGAAGTGGTTTGCAGCATTGTGGTGGTAGATTGCAACGCAAATTTTTCAGACGTAGAATTGAGCTTACTTTTTTAATATGCATGGAATCAAACCGGAAAAGCAAGCCGGTGACCTCCGATCATCATCATTATCGAAAACAGCGCAACGTTTGCCGATTGATTAACAGCACATAAATGCTGCACGATTGCACATCCGTGCAGAACTTGGTATTTAGTAAGGAAAGAAATCGCATCGTCGCAATAAAAGGCGAGGGTTAACAAACGCTACACCCGCGCTGCTGTTCTCGATACAACCGCTAACAGAGCTACTACTGCTGAGGTTAACTAACTTAACT
>JACCGJ010000267.1:0-49618 GCA_013407085.1 Atriophallophorus winterbourni | reverse complement strand
TATCTATCTATATCTATCTATCTATCTATCTATCTATCTATCTATCTATCTATCTATCTAACGATCTATCTATCTATCTATCTATCTATCTATCTATCTATCTATCTATCTATCTATCTATCTATCTATCTATCTAACGATCTATCTATCTATCTATCTATCTATCTATCTATCTATCTATCTATCTATCTATCTATCTATCTATCTATCTATCTATCTATCTATCTATCTATATCTATCTAACTATCTTGTTGCAAGCAATAAGTCTAGCAAATAGATAATGCATTGACGTGATCCTCAACCAGCCGATCTGAATATCTTTGATGTAACTCGACCGTCGCAATTTAAGCATAATCAGCATCATTGACCGCAAGTATGGAGTTAAAGTGAATCGTTGTATGAGCCATGATTCCAGCACCGCAACTTAATCGCATATGGGCGAAGGAAAACGGTCAATGGTTGGTTTAGTGGGGGCGGTACGATTGAAAGGCAGGTCCACTACCAAATTAAAGCACACACGTTACTACAACGCACATCATTATCGACGCAATACTATCACGGTTCATTTACGTCAGCCACTTTCACACATGTCTTGCTCAACGTGCAAGAAATTGTTCGCGGGAAGATTTTATGGTGCGATTCAAAAAGTCCGTCACGTCATCAGATCGGAAACAACCGTCAACAGAGACGGCGAGACAAATGGACAAAAAATTCCAGAATTTCAAGATACCGAATCGGGGAGAGATATTATCTTCGTGTGGAGGAGGATAATCTGAAGGTCATTCGGTGCGAATTACCGGAAGAAATGATTCTGATCAAACTGCCACGGTTAAGAAAGTTTCAATCGATTATATTTTGCATTAATTAAGCAGACACGCCGTTAATGATGCGACAAACTGAGCAAACATGAAGTTGGTTCCTAGAACAGTAAAAATTTAGTGGTAATACATAGGGTGGAACAGCGCAGGGAAAACAAGGAACCCTGAAAATTTCACTCCAGTTACCACTCCATACCATATCAAAATCATCAGGAAGCACTACACTCGTAGTATGTACCGAATGCCGAACTGCCAGACAAACTTGAAAATAAAATCACAAAGACGGGGAAGGGTAGGACCAGATATCTACACGGATATGTATGTG
This sequence comes from Atriophallophorus winterbourni, assembly GCA_013407085.1. Classification (NCBI taxonomy): domain Eukaryota; kingdom Metazoa; phylum Platyhelminthes; class Trematoda; order Plagiorchiida; family Microphallidae; genus Atriophallophorus; species Atriophallophorus winterbourni. The sequence goes on along the minus strand of JACCGJ010000267.1, from coordinate 48,475 downwards.
GCACGGAAGTGCAATCGTACAGTACTTCTGTGCTGTGCGGCTAACACCGTCCTATATTGATTGTCCATCGGTGGTGAGCTGCATGCTAAAACAGGCTGAAGTCTCACTACCATCTCTATTTTCTTTCTCAGATATGTCTAGGCGTGGGCAACCTGACAGTATCTTAGCCCACATGCAGTCTCTGACTGTACGGCAATTTGCCTGGATTAGGCTTGTGCTTCCATACATACATACATACATACATACATACATACATACATACATACATACATACATACATACATACATACATACATACATACATACATACATACATACATACATACATACATAGAAGAGTAAGTATAAACGAACTCTAATGAAGTACATACACGTCGAATGGAACATGCATTCCAACAAGTTTCGTGAAAGAGTAGAGTAACATCAGCATAACAGGTTCTTTCCAGTTTTCACTGCATTGAATCACAACAAGCTTTTCTCGTCACTCCGCTTGACAACATACAAGGTTAAGCAAACACTCCAAGAAAATGCTTAGTGCAAGACAGCCACTGAACATGGTCGCAGGACATATCCAGAAGCGTAGCTAACTACTACAATATCTGATCGCGGGGACGGGTAACCGACTTTGTAAAGGTTACACGTTTTTAGCCGCTTGTGACATGTGAGGGTTTGGCCACCACGAGATTTGCGCCAATCGGGATGTATTGTCGCAAACAGAATCCGTTACGGAAGTCTGCGGTCCGTTATCCTTAAAACATGACCCGACAATCATGATCAGGTCGTGCTTATCTAACCCCTTTAGAAGAATGCGCTCACAGCCGTTATTAGAACACGTGTTTGCTTCGAGCTAAGGGCACCTCATCTCGGTGTGTCTTTCAAAAGTTCAACAAATTTTTAGGGTTCGGATTGTATCGGTTGTATCGCGGTTAAGAACTTGGTACTTACTACCGATTTGAGGCTGCCTATGACGATGGAGAAGAAATCGTTTGAAAAGCAAACAATAGAAAACAATAGTGTCTGATGATTGCAAATATTATGAAAATAGCAAAGTTGAACATATGGCCAGGATATCGATTGAGACTCACTTGGAACAACTTTTGAACGGTGGTATTGGATGGCAGAAAGGCAATGCCAGGAATATGACCACTCACAACCAAACGGTTAACCGGGACAAAACCGTTTCCCGATGAGTCTGTTCCATCGGTACCCGTGCCCGATTCCAAAGAGGAGCAAGAACTGGCGCGTTGCCAACGTGGAAACTAATTATTAACAAAAAGATGACACATTTATTGATTTTTACATTTGTCAAGGTCACAATTTGAGTCCGATGCAAACGTGCTTCAGCGAACTAACCTGCGGTCCGAAAATGACCAACTCAACCGGAGCCCAAAAGAACGTCTTCTCGGCAGCTGAGGTACCCGCTGTTTCCAAGTCGTGGTAATCTCCAGAACTCAGTTGCACATCGCTCAAATCTAACAAACCGCTTTTTGAACGGCGATGACCTCCACCCTTCTTTTTACCGGTCTTTTTCGTGATCACGCTGGAGGAAGCCGAATCAGATAGGGTGGAGAACACTTGGTCTGAAGCGTCGCGGAATTCACCGTCAATTAACAATTTCGCATCGGTGAGAAGCGACTCCATGTAAGGTTTCACAGCTGTCTAGAAATGACACGGGCAATAGACGAGTTCGAACGCATACAGAAAGGTGAAAAGTGAGGTAAACTACATGCATGGAGTCCGGTAAAGTGTCATAGAGACACAGTACTTTGAATATAAATAGTGTCAGGATGTCCAAGCTGAGACAAATAAAAAGGCGAGGGATTGGTGACAGCACTCGAGTGCAGCTTATTCCCAAAAGCCATTAATTAAACGCGGTGTTGCGTGTACAGTAAACTGCAAGATTGCACATCCACGAAGTAAAAGGTAAAATAACAGTGAAGACCGGGAAATCAAAGACAAAAGGTTCGAGAGCAGCTCAAGATGTAGACAAGAAAGCCTGTCCAATTTAGACCGCTTAGTTGAAACGAGACTGTAATTAGTACACACAGAATATGATGGCAGTTGACCTTTTGGACCGGGCGGAACGTAGGACGTGCGGACGATCTTATAAAATAGGAATACACTGTGTACTTTTAATGTTATGCGACTGACTCCACATGAGCGTAAGCCAGCATTACTGATTCCTAAAAACCATGTAAGACATGGTCGTAAGGTTTTATGGAAACGATCAACAATTAGCACCACTCGTCGTTTGTTCGAGTGAAACTCTGTAGCTTTTAAACAACCAAGTACAAACTACAAGGCAGTAGAGAGTTGACATAGCGGCGTTGTGCTGACGGGGTATCCCCTGGATTTCGTTCCCTTGAAATTACCCCGGTGCCGTTCCAGTAATCACGTATTTCTCAAGAGGATGGGGGTTTGGAATCGTTGTTTCCTTCCCCGTCTGCCTCAATCCAGCTGGTTTCAAGAAGTAACCAATGCTGCTACGTCCATTCTCTGATCATAAAAACATTTTCCCGGGGTTGTAGAAGCCACTCATATAGACAAGAAGCTGCACTTGGTTGGCAGAAGCTGTTTGAGATAGAAGCATTTTATACATGTAGGAGGGGTCCTTCTTCAGCTACGAAAATCTTAGAACTTATTTATATATAATTCTGAGTGTGCAGCACTTTCGCAGCATCACCAAAAGGCTTAATAATTACTCCACATCAAAGAGTAGAGATCTAAAGCCAAACAAAGTCTTAAGCGACATGAAACAGTAAAATGAGATGAGCAAACACGTGAAAAGAAAGTGGGCAAGCGGGATATGCAAATACTGTAAAGAGCGAGTAGGTGATTAATGCACAGCGACGTTCGGAAAACCCAATTCGGATTTGAGGAAGTGTTGTGTTATGAATGGGCCAACATGCGAATTGATGGGCATCGGGAACCCAAAGACACAAACAAATGTGTTTGAACTTTAGTAAACATGTGGATCAAGCTGAACCTAATCTTACTGTCCACACTTGATGACGGAAAACAGCCAAAAACCGGTAGTGGTGTGTAAGTGCGGGGGATGTGAGCAACACATCACTTTGGTCATCCATAAGCGCTTTGAGTGCTTGACCACGAATCACTATGTGATTCTGTGTTTGAACATCGTGGTTTGTTGTACGAACCTTAAGCAACAGTGGCATTCAAGTATAACCTTGTATAGATCAAGCACTTTGTAAACTCATTTGACGCATATAAACGGCAATTTGATCAGAGTTAAGTAAAAGTGATTAGGTTATACGGTGTGAAATGATTTGCAACGTGTACAGAATCAACAACCAGTTGATGGCATGCATCAGTATCTTGTAAATAATTGTCACACGAATTTGGAAATACAAATTAAAGAGAACCGGTGCAAAGAAGAAACATGTGTGTCCTAATTATTGCTCGTTCGTGTTGTACTCCTATTACATACACGTAATAACGTTTTCACACTTACATCTTAACACATGTAATCACGTTCTAGTTAAGTAAAGAGTAACGTGACTTTCTTTTCGAATGAATGTGGATCTTACTCTACACAGTTACAATAAGGCTATGTTAACAGTCGGGGTGTCTTCTATTTTCTTTCTCATACCTGTTTAGGCCGCGGCAACCTGACAGTATCTTAGCCCACGTGCAGTCTCTGACTGTGTGGCACTTTGCCTGGATCAGGCTTGTGCTTTCATACATATACATACATACAGCCAGGAAAACGTCTTGAGCTAATAAACCGCATGAGTTGATACACTACAAGGTTGCGTTAGAGGTATACAGTGGCAGATTGGCACTAAACAGTGAAAAGGGTCAGAAAGCGATAACGATGTAAGTGATGTACGCGTGCGGCAGGCGTACAACCACTTGAATTGAAACACCGAATAATAATAAAATGTATACCTGCAACTTCAACAGAATTTCTTCCTTTTTTCTGTCGGCTGGCAAAACGGTCTCCAACGACAAATTAATGTACGTTTTGAAGGCACGAAAATAGTCTAAAAATTGACGTTGCTTGATCGGAACAGAATGAAACTGGGCCTGCTGTAATATGACGGAAAAACGACGCTTACATTAACGGATGTCGTGTCAAACACCTGGCAAGAAAACCTGATCGAGGATGATTAGAAAATGATAAGTATACTTTTTCGAGTTGGGGTCCACCAATAATAAGATGCGCTCGGGGGAATCAAACTCGACGGTTTCGGTAACAGCGCTCTCGTGTTTCGGTAAGCTGGTTAAAATCTAAGTAAAAAGTGTGATGTGGAATAGAGCGAGAACCTTTTTAACATGTTCCATGGAAGAATTAAAATCGGAGGAGGATGCGACCAAGAATATTCCGGATAGTCGAACGCCACCGGGTATCATACGGATCAAGTTTTTACAATGAGCAGTCACCCATTTCTCGTCGATATCTTTAATTTTCTCATATTCTCGATTCGTTTCTGATTGCGGGTTTGTTCGCTCCTGTTTCGGGGGTAACTCGATCGGTAGAAGTAGATGTTCTGCATCGTTGATTAACTAGATATTGATGAAAGAGGCATTGACAACGAATTACCCCGCTCAGCAAAATACCACAATGAAACTCAGAAACTGTGGCGAATCTTTGAGCAAAATCTTTCTCGTAAAGTACAATCCGTACCATATTCCGAGAAGTATTCTAACTGAAGTGGATTCAAAAGTCAGATTTGAAATGGCACTGATTATATATAACAAAATAATAAAATGGGTACAAGACCGACGGGATTGAGACATATTATTAGGTTAATTTAAGCATAGAGGACTCCAGTCGCATATTTCAGATCAGTTGGGTTTCGGGTTTCGAAAGATAACAAATTATAGGCTTAACATTTAAGTTTGGATGAAAATCAATTCTGGCACAAGTTGCATGGGTTCTGGGAAATACAAAAATGGTAAGATTTAAACTTTGCCGAGATACGTACCTAGTGACGAATGAGCTATTGCTAATTTGCTATTTGTTAGCGCAAATTAGTTTGCCCAAGGATGATATACTGAGAGTGTGTGTGTGGAGATAATCTCACACATCCAAGAAATGTTTAAAAGGGACAGTTTTAGTATATTTTATGACAAACAAATCCAACTCTTATTCAGCAGAGATAGCGTGCGTGAACCTTTGAAGTTGATTATACTGACAGGTGGGAGCAAATGCGCTTACATATATTGGTAAAGCTCGTGAGGTTTCCAATGCATTAGGATTAACTAGGAAAAGGAAAACTTTTAACTTGAACATGATGTGATGTGTTATGTGAAAGCACAAGCCTGATCCAGGTAAAGTGCCGCACAGTCAGAGACTGCACGTGGGTTGAGATGTGTGAAAGTACAAGCCTGATAAAGGCAAAGTACCGTACAGTCAGAGACTGAGTTGAGATACTGTCAGGTTGCCCAGGCCTAGACAGATACGACAAAAGAAATAGAAAGAAAATATAAACCTGAACATCAAGCGACTGTATCATAGAAAGTTGTCAGGAATCAACCTTAAGGAACTAGTAGGAGCCGGACCCGGTTAGAAAATATGCAGCAACACCAAAGCTGATTTCAGCGATGATATGACTTTGCAAACGTGCCAAAATTGCTCTTCCTTCGGTTCCTACATATAAACAATATAGTGTTGAACAGGCATTAAATCAATCCATATTAAAAAGGTAGAAGATATTTATGCCGAGATTAGCACATACATAGTCGAAGTACGAACGATTTCCCAGCTATCAGAAGCAAGGTATATTCAAACTACAATATAGGTGCTGAACCATAATTGGTGGCCAAGCAACAAACCGGTAGGAAAAGAGGGCATGTGAATAAAAGCATCCAGAAAATCTGATATTGTAAGGCGAACTCCAACACCACCAAAGAACACTGGGGCCTTTTGTCACTTAGTGCACACAAATTATTAAGAAAGATGGCATCCCATAGTTTTGGTAGGATTCTCGATTGGAACTGTAGCTTAAACGAAGTCAAGAAAGCATAAGCTACATCACGGACTGGAATTCAAGGGTTGAATTCTTGGCCAAATTTTGTTCAAATTTTGAGGATAAGTATTCGGGCTATGCGAATGATTGTTTTTGTATTGTGATAATACAAGGGAATGTGCTACCTGGCTGTCAGTGTATTCTGCAGGATCCATCTCTTCCATACATCGCCGAACCCCAGTACATGTTCAACGGTCGCTTTGAGTGGCAAGTCATCAAACTAATTGCCGATTCACTGTCTCAGTAGCGCAGAGACTGGACAAAAACATGGCGCGATGGGTTGTGTGCCTCAATGGCTCATTGAGCTATCCTGGGTAGTGCTTCACGGGCACCTTCAGAGCCACCAACAGCAGGATAGTCAATGGATAGAGGTCAGACGAACACGGTCTCAACCTAGCTTGCTGCCTCGTGGGTCAGGCGTTTTAGCCAAAGGCATGGACGACCTGGCAGTATCCCAGCCCGCATATAACCATGACTATAGCTACAAAAGCCAACTCCATAGTGCATCGGCCGTCGCGCACGATAAACAGGGTCCCCTTACCTGCTGCATACAGCAAGACGGATATGGTATGGTACGAAAGCACAAGCCTGATCCAGGCAAAGTGCCGCACAGTCAGAGACTAAACGTGGGCTACGATACTGTCAGGTTGTCCAGGCCTAGACAGATATGAGGGGGGAATAGAAATGGTGGTGAGACTCCAGTGTGTTTCAGCATGAAGCTCACTACCGTTGGCCAATAAATATAGCACGATGTCAGCCGCACAGCACAGAAATGCTGCACGATTGCACATTCGGCGGGTAAGCGAAAGCAAGCAACTGTTGGCCCTACTCTTCAAAATGTTTCTGACCCTCCCCCTCCCCGTTCCACTCTCAACAACTCTCATTCTGTTAATCCCAGCCTTAGAAAATACCGTGCTGAACATGTTGGAACATCCTCTATTCGCGAATTTACAGAAACCTGAAACCACGGACCTATGTTCACATCGGAGGTATGAATGTCAGAACCCTCAGACAGATAGGTCAGCAGGCTGCATTGCTCTAACTATTGATGTTTGCTGTTTATTGGAAATGCGCTAATATGATCCGTCTATAATTACTGAATTTACTGCCCCAAACCATTCAACTTGCTAGTTTTGTGCTGCTTCAGTGATTCTGTAGCTGCCATTTTAGGACAGGCGGGTGTTCGTATAGTGCAGAATTCACGTGCGGAATCCTGACTAATCGAATGGATTCATTGCAATAGCAGGATCATCATCATCATCACAGACAGCATTACACTGGTAGCGCGTACCGAATGCTTAACTGCCACACAACCATGAAAAAGTAAAATCCTAAAAGATGGAGAAGGGTGGGACTCAAATAGCTACGGATTCTATAGAAGAGTAAGCACAAACAAACGGGGTAGTGGTGCCTACACCTCGAATGGAACATGCATTCAACAAGTTTCGTGAACGAGTAGAGCGACATCAGCATGGCAGCTTCCTTGCGGCTTTCATTGTCATGCATCATAACAAGCTTTTCTCGTCACTTGACAACATAGAAGGTTAAGTAAACACTCCAAGAAGATGCTTAGTGCAAGACCGCCACTGAACACGGTTTCTGGACATATCCTGTAGCGTAACTAGCCATTGCGATATCTGATCAATAGCAGGATGTGTGTACTTAGACTAGCTACTAATATTAAACCCAACTCAAAATGTTCTAATCACAGATGCTTGTTTATTGTAGCAACTTACGCACCGACTAACACCAATTCCGACGACGAGAAGAACGCCTTCTACGCCGATCTTTATGCTCGTCTGCGACGTGCAAAAAGCTCCGATATTGTAGTCTTAGCGGGAGATATGAATGCCAGACTGGGTCGCTTAGATACAACTGAATCACAATTAGGTAACATGTTTGCTCTTGAAGGCCAACGCGCAGATAATAGCGAACGGCTCATACAATTCTGTGCACAATCTCGATTATTCATTAGCAGCACTTCCTTTTGCGACAAAAGATGTCAATGTGTCACATGGCGCTCGCTGGATGGAAGCCAACCTTCGGCCCGAAGCGACCATATTACAATACGTGCTCGCTGGAGAGGTTGCATTGAGGAATGCCGCTCCTTTTGGAATACCTGCATAGATTCAGATCATGCTATTGTGGGATGTAGATAATCGTTACATTTCTCCGGTACGAAACCTTCGAATGGGAAAAGCATTGCGGTAAAAAAATTATCTCAGCCTGCAGTCAAAGAAATGTATACGACCACCTTGAGTAACACTCCCAGTAGATCGGCGTGCAACTGCCGATGAAAGATGGAAAGATGCGTGTCGCCGCAATATCAGCCTGTGGGACTACACAATCAGCCCCGAAGCACATGGGATTTATTATATATATATATAATTTTTTTTAACACAAATCATTTAAAAATGAAAAAAGTGCCAACCTTTAGGTGTGGGACAGTAGATGATACTACCCGGTTGCCAGGCCAAGTAGAGGGAGGCTTATCTTGAGGAATCCCACTCAAGCCTGTGGCCGAAAAGCCTAACCGCAAGGCAGCGGAAGCTGAGATTAAGGGACGCACCTATGGGGCCGGGTTACTGTAGGTTACGGTTAACAAGCCATCGCGAGAGGTAGAGGAACCAAGCAGGGAACTCCCGACATATCCCCAACCAGTCGAGCCGGTGATCCTGCGGATTCATACGCCTCTTCTGGCTTACCATGTCCGCGAGGGGGAAACCGGACGGCCTGTGTGTTGGGCTTCTCACCATTGACCAACCTGGTATGAGTAACTCTGAAGATGCCACGAAGACATCACCCAGTATAGCTCAATGGATCATCGAGGCACGCGAGCCGCTGCACCACGTCTAGGCCTGGGCAACCTGACAGTATCTCAGCCCACGTGCAGTATCTAACTGTACGGCACTTTGCCTGGTTCAGGCTTGTGCTTTAATACATTAATACATACCACGTCAAGGTCCAGTCTCGGCGCAACGGGGTCCAGTCTCGGCGCAACGGCCATTGGATTTTACAACGTTTTATATCAATTCTTCACCAGTGGCACCAAATACCTTCTGGTCCTGAACACAATACAAAGCGTAGGCGCGTCAGACTGAATTTAAACGGAGCTTGAGGCTAGAAAGAGAAACATTGTGGCTAAATAAGGTCGAACAAATGGAAATAGCCAATAATGCTGGTAACATGCGCAAATTCTTCAAACTTATTCGACTGACGGGTCCAAAGAGCAAAGGAGTGAGTGAGACTATTGCTGAATTAAACGTATGAAAGCACAAGCCTGATAGTAGTGAGACTCCAGCCTGTTTTAGCGTGTAGCTCACTACCGGTAACAGATCAATGTATCACAATGTTTGCCGTACAGAACAGAAGTACTATACGATTGCAAATCCTGTAACAACAGGTAAGCACATCGGTGATCTTAATTTCCTTTCGCGGTAGTTCGAACGAGAAAAATCTACACTGAGTTTTGGGTTTGCTTAATTGGAGTACATGCTTTGACTGTTGTGCGAAAAAAGCTATCGTGTAGGATGCACGCAGTACTGCAAATCACCCCGCGCCGACTGCTCAAATCTGACATCAAAACAATTCGTTGTGCAGAACATTGGTCGAAACGCCTACCGGTTATTCTGCTGGGAATACGCTGACTGTTAAGCCGAAATTATTTTCGGTACACCGCTGATAAGATGGCCTCGGCGTAAGAATATCAGCAAACTATATACACAAAAAAGAGTCATTTTAAAACAACTAATCTATTGTCTCATCAATTGCACGATTGATTTCAGTAGTGTAATCAAGATCTTAAAACCTACCCATATTTTAGTGAGATCACATTTAGTTCGCAAACCGAGGAAAACACCATATGATGATGCATTCAATGTGACTGAATGCTAGGGATAATTATTCGCATAGCGCTTCTGTACTGTGAAAATTACACCGTGCGAACGGCAGCAAGCTGCAAGCGAATCACTCAGGAGTCTCAACGCCACATTCTTTTTGCTTTATACCAATATATAGGCCTGATAAACCAAGCAGTATCACACACCACTTATAGTCATTGATTGTTCGTTACTTTACCGGGATCCAGGCTTGCAATTTCCAACATATATACCAACATACTGAACGTCACATTTAAGTCATTATCCAGCAACGTCATCCACTCACCTTCTCTCCATGATGTACTTTAGGCCATCAATGCTGAATGCATTCTGCTGCAGCCAACTGTTTAAAGACAGATGTCCATTTCCAACGCTTTCTTCCGACCACATGCCCCTATTAGGCTTGCCGCGTTCAATGCCAAAAACCCTGCAACAACGAGAACAGTCTGGACTAGCCCGCTATCTAGAGACACTAGGTATCGACATATATTGTCTATCGGAAACCCGTCTTAGTGACACTGATTCCGTATTTCAACTGAGTTCTTCTATGTTTCTTGGGAGTAGGTTTTACCTACATGTGTCCAGTGATCCCGTTGCTTGCTCTGCTGGCCTAGCTGGTTTTGGAATTATTCTTAGGCAAATAGCGGAAACCTGTAGACTGTGCGCAGCGAGATTTTTGAGCTATAGCAGAGTGAAGAAACACAGCGAAGTGAGACGTAACCTATTCGTTATCTAGGTGTACGCACTCACAAACTGTGGGACAGTATGTATGTATGAAAGCACAAGCCTGATCCAGGCAAAGTGTCGCAGTCAGAGACTGCACATGGGCTAAGATACTGTCAGGTTGCCCAGGCCTAGACAGATATGAGAGACAATAGAATAGAAATGGTAGTGAGACTCCAGCATGTTTCAGCATGCAGCTCACTACCGGTGGCCAATCAATTTAGCACGGTGTTAGCTGCACAGTACAAAATTACTGTACGATTGCACATCCGTGCACTGTGGGACAGAAGGGGTGAAGGACGAATTCTAAGAATAAATTCGTTCTCTCTGATTGGAAGCAAGAAGCGATATAATAGTGCTTGCCGATTTGCAATTATAGCGCAGTCTTAGTGCATGTAGGTCAAGATACTGTCAGGTTGCCTAGTCCTAAACAAATAGAGGGGAGGATGGAAAATAGTAGTGTTGGGTGCCACTCTGTAACTCTCCATCAGAAGAAATTGTGGACGCTCGTTTCGCTCATCAGCCACGCAGAGTCCTGTACAAACAGACCTGAATTGTATTCGTATGCCAAACAATTTTCGTAATCGATCCATTTTTCACTTTAACAGGTAAGTGCAATGGTTACGGATAACCTTACATGTTGTGTGTTCAGTTGCGCAGTTGCAGTATGTAAAAATATCAAAATACAGATGACTAGCGGATCTTCAGAATAAGAATAAGAATCTTGAAACATTTGAGTAACATCTGAAGATCAGAGCCATTTGCATAAATCGGCGTAGATATGTATAAAAATCAGTGCGGTTTCAACTGAAAAGCTGCAAAGCGTAAGTAAGCTTTGTAGTGATATACAGAATTTAATAGTTCTGTAAGTCCTTTTACAACAAAATTATTATCACATGGCACACTGTATAAAACACAAAGGATTTGTAGGAATTTTTCGAAAGATAATAATTCGTACAGATCATAATGCCTGTTTATTTTCTGATATCAAACAAAATGAGGTGAACGCTGGAAAATCATAGGACTACGCATGAAGTACACAAACACATGGGCTAAATCAAATTAAGAAAACTACTGCGTACTAAAAAATCAAGCATTTTCATTTAATATTATACATTAACACTGCTACCAGAAATTCTAGCCACTCCAAAGAACGTTACCGAGAAATAGAAAAATTTAAGGATCAATGCACGATTTTGAGCTTGCTGCTGCTAAATTACATTTTATCGCGGAGAACGAAGGAATGTGAATCACATTCATTTTTAATAAGAGGATAAACGTGTCCTTACAATTTGAATTGTTTCAAGGTCGTTTTGTTTTGTTCAAGTTCAGTTCAATCCAGTTCAGTTCAGTTTGCTCAGGACAGTATGTGGCTAACAAGCCAATCGAGCGTCCAGAATTTCTTTCGGTGGAAAGCTGCAGAGAAGCACCCACCACTGCCAAAACGTATATTCTTTTTGTCTGTTTGAAATCTTCGCCGATCGCGAAGCCAAGAGATTATCCGGGTTGAACTTAGGAAGCACCGCGTTATAGCCGATGCTGGAAAAAGAAAAAGCAGTTTCTCTTCACCAGCACGGTGAGAGGTTAGCTGAAGTAGCATTGTGTATAATAAAAATTAAAAAACACACAGAACTCTAGCCCTCAGTATATTTACGGGATAACGCTAAAAAATGAAAAACCTAAGCTTGTAAAGCAATTAAGGCGAGTATTCAGGAAACAACTTACCCCAGTTGCGGTCCAACCCCTGCTTAAAACTAGACACGGTACTGCAGGATATAAGTTCTTCTGGAAGCCGGTTCCAGAAATTTACCACCCTGAGGCTGAAAAAGTGTTTCCTGGAGTCTAGCCGACATCGCTCCTTAGCAAGTTTGAGTGAATGGCCCCGGGTGCCCAGCTCAGGACTTAAGGCAAAGAAGTCGGTCATGCTAACGCCACTTAACCCCTTCAAGATCCTAAAGGTTTCAATTAAGTCACCTCTCAAACGACGGCGCGTAAGTGAAAAAAGATCTAGGGACTTCAGGCGTGCAGCGTAAGGTTTCCCCCGCTGACCCTCAATCATGCGATTTGCGAGACGCTGTACGCTTTCGAGTTGAACGATATCCTTCTTGTAGTAAGGGCACCACGCCTGGACACAATATTCTAAATGCGGCCTAACTAATGCCTTGTAAAGGGCAGAAATACATCGGTTCTTCTGCTGGATAACACGGATCCTGCCGGAAGACAACTTTGCGAGCACGTTGAGCTGCAGCGGCGCATTGGTCCTCCCATTTGAAGTCCGTCCTAACCAGTACTCCTAAATCCTTAACACGCTGTGTGGCGCTTACAGTGAGAGAATTGCCCGACACCTGAACTGTAATCTTATCAACCAGTGCTGACAAGAGTTGGCTCTTATTAAGGTTAAGTAGGAGGTCCCACTGATGTGACCAGTTTATTACCCGTTCAAGGTCGTGCATCAAGGTATCTTCGTCCGTTGATCCGATGAATTTAACATCATCCGCAAAAATGAAGCATGGGCACTTCAATGCAGAGGACAAGTCATCGATGAAAATCAGGAATAGAAGAGGACCAAGTACCGAACCTTGGGGTACACCACTGATTACGTCGGTTTCCTTAGACAGCGTAGATCCTACCCTAACTCGGAATGTTCTACCTGTTAGGAAGGCCTTTATCCAAGCAAGTAGACTACCCCGAATGCCTTTTGCTGCTAGCTTAATCTCTAGAAGGCGGTGGTTTACGGAATCAAAAGCCTTGCTGAAGACTAGGTAGAGGGCTTCGACAGGCTTCCCTTCATCCATCCTTTTAGTGGCAGTATTGAGAGAACTAAGAAGGTTTGTCAGGCAGGATCTACCCTTAAGAAATCCATGCTGAGTTACACTCAGTAGAGAATGCCGACAAAGATGCTGACAGATTTTGTCACGCAGCAGTTTTTCCATTACTTTTGAGACGATGCTAGTCAGGCTGACAGGTATATAGTTACCAACAGTTGAGCTGCAACCACCCTTGTGTATTGGCACGATTATAGCTTCTTTCCACTCACTAGGAACCACTCCCATGTTCAAGCATGAACTGAAGAGCTTGCATAAGGGTTCTGTAAGCACTGGGGCAAGATTCTTTATCATAATCGAGTGGTATCAGTATCAGTATCACAGGGCGATAGTCGACCAAGTCGAAACGAGTGCCCAGATTCTTTCGGGGGTGTGCTTGAAAACACCCACCACTACCAGGATTGATTCGTAAGTAACACAGGCGTGTGTAACTGTGAATGGAAGATGGGAGATGTCTCATCACCGAAAGGTGAGATAGTTATGCATGTTGCATGTCCAATCGAATGAAAAGACGATGGACAGCAGTTTATTTACACAAATGCGAAAAAATGAAAAAAGAAACTCTTTTTTGTGTTTCAAAAAATTTTTCGAATATTTTTGTGTTTTTTTATCATAAAAATGAGGGATTTAGTCTTAAGGGTAATGCTCCGGGAAGAGCTCCTGCCACCGTTCGTCCAGCCCATGTTTGAACGCAATTACTGAAGTTTCCAAGATTAGTTCTGCGGGAAGTGAGTTCCACGCGTTCACTATACGGATGCTAAAGAAGTGCGTTCTGGATTCGAGCCTGGTGTGCTGTTTACTTAGCTTAAAACTGTGCCCTCGTTTACCAACCAAAGGAGAGAACCGAAAGAAGTCATCGAATTCTAAACAACTTAGTCCTTTGACAACCTTAAAGGTCTCTATAAGATCCCCCCTAAGTTGCCTCCTCCTAAGTGAGAAAAGTCCTAGTGCTAAAAGACGATTTTCATAATTGGTGTGTGCTAACCCCTCGATCATGCGAGTGGCCAGCTGCTGTACCTTTTCTAGCTGCACTATATCCTTCTGGTAATACGGCTTCCAAGCCTGGATACAGTATTCTAAATGTGGCCTTACTATTGCCTTGTAAAGGGGCAATAGCACCTCAGATTTCTGCAAGTGAGGGCTGAACGTAGTCGAAAGAGTTCCCTCCTGGCCCTTTGAGCTGCAGCAGCACATTGGTCAGCCCACTTAAAGTTTGCGGAGACTACGATTCCTAGGTCCTTATTAGACTTTACCCTACGGAACTCCGTGTGAGCTGAGGGCGTAGACACAATCATGTTGCCTGCTAGTGTAGAGAGCAAGTGACTCTTATCTAGGTTAGGGGGAAGGTCCCACTTACCCGCCCATGCTGTTACAGCTTCCACATCACTTATCAGATCGGAGTTATCCGACCTACCGACAATTTTAACGTCGTCAGCAAACATATAACAGGGTGAGCGCAGTTGGCTGGTAAGATCATCAATGAAGATGAGGAACAGCAACGGCCCCAAGACTGAGCCCTGGGGAACCCCACTCGTTACATGCGCACTTGCGGAGTAAGTATCATCTACCCTGATAGAAAACTTCTACAGCTATACCATCATCCATCCTCTTAGTAACCTCGTTAAGAAAGCTCAACAAATTTGTCAGACATGACCTACCTTTTAAGAAGCCGTGCTGTGCGCCACTCAAAAGAGAGTGTTTGGTTAGGTATCCACATATTTTATCGCGGATCAATCTTTCCATAACCTTACATAGTACACTAGTGAGGCTAACCGGGCGGTAATTATTGACCGCCGAGGAAGCTCCTCCCTTATGGATAGGTACTACAACGGCTGTTCTCCAGTCTAAAGGAAGGGTGCCCTGACTGAGGGATGATGTGAAAATTTCTGTGATCGGCACAGCTAACATAGGCGCTAGCAGTCTGATCATTCGTGGATGGATGCTATCGGGCCCAGCCGACTTGTTGTAAGCCAGGCTGGCCAATATATTCTCAACAATGTGTACCTCGAATGTAAGGTCAGAGCAAAGGGGGCGATCAGAGAGTACACATTGGAGTGATGGCGCAGATGCATTTGAGTTATAATCTCGGCGTTGTACGCCTTGAAAATGCGCGGAAAACAAATGAGCCTTTTGAGTGCTTGCAATGACGGTTGATCCATCGTCCCTTCTCAAGGTACCTACACCTTTTCGTGTTGACCCTTTAGATTGAACGTAGCTGTAGTAACGTTTCGGATGAGTATGGGCCTCTTGAGCGAGTCTCATTTCGAAAGAAATCTTTGCTCCACGTATCTTGGAAACAGCTATGTTTCGCGCTTCTTTGTAACGGTCCCAAGTCCCACATGAGGGATCAAGCTTATAACGCCTCCATTTTGCGTCGCGGTGACGTACGCTACGGGAAACTGAGGCTGACCACCATTGAGGTTTACCTTTTTTGCGAACGGGTAAGAGAGGAGCGAATCGATCCTGAAGTTGAAGGATGTTATTCTTGATCTGCCCCCACATCCCATCCACATGGTCAATGTTTTGCCATGGGAGTAGCGCTGCTGCCTGTAATAGGGAAGCAGGGTCGATCCTATGGAAGCTTCGAGACATCTTAAGTGGGGGTTTACCAAATGAAAGAAGTAACTCGCAGGCTAACACTACGTGGTCGCTCTTTCCTAGTGGTGGCAGTACGACCAAATTTTGTATACCGCTTTCAGAAGTAGAAATAACTAGGTCAAGAATAGACGGAGACTGACCCTCGCGAAATCTAGTTGGTTCGTTTACGTGTTGGTAAAGTGCATGGGAGTGTAACCAGTCCAGAAAATCGTTCGCGACTCCTGGGGCATGCGAGGTTTGGTACTCCCAGTTTATTTCGGGTAGATTAAAATCGCCGAAGATTACAACACGTGGTGATACGGCTAAAAGAGACGAGAGCTGAATTTGCAAAAGAGCATCTTCTTCCAAACTAGTGCTCGGACTACGGTAGATGCAGCTTACAACTATACGCGTGCATCCATGTATGAGCAAGGCAGATATTATCTGCACATTCGTTGTAGGAAAAGAAATACTTTTCTCGAAGGGAATAGCGTTATCAATAAGGAGCAACGCCCCTCCAGCTAGCTTACCCAGGGGTCGATCGCTTCTTACGGCGCTAAACCTATCCGCGATTAAAGCTGGTATGTGGTCATCATGAGACAACCATGATTCCGTGACACCCACAATTTTGCAGTGGGTGTCGTCAACTCTACAGAGGAGTTCAGCCCATTTATTTCTAATGCTACAAGCGTTTGTATAGAACAAAAGAGCACTATCGTGTGGGGCCAGACTCCCGGTGTTAGGGCTACCTAAGAGCTCTTTGTCCTCGGGCGTAATGCCCGAGGCTGCTTCGCGTTTTTTGAAGGCTGAATTTCATCAAGAGATACAGCATTCGTTTTTGAAGCAGACGACAACTCTTGGCATCTAGTTCCATCTTCATGGTCTGAGTCACTACAACTCATCCAAGATTCGTCCTCTAAAGGACGAAGCACGACAGTGGCGCACTTCAATGTTGGAGTAAAATTCTCCTGTGTTAGCGTTATCGCCACACTTTTGTCATTTTCTAAGCTTCGACTCTGGAGCGAGTTTGGTGAGCTACGAGTTACTGCTAACTTAGACTTTCTAGCTCTAATTGGGCTAGAAGTTTCAGGTGTGCCGGGGTGTCAGGTTGTACGACGCATTTTCCCTCGACGCAGGTAAGCTTCTCTGCTTTCGAGAGGAAGTAGTCGCGATCACATTGCTTTGTGAATTCGACTACAATTGGCCGCGGCGATCTGGTAGATGCGTCGTTTGGGCCACCCCTCCATTTCCCGACCCTGTGAACTCGCTTCAGCGGAGTATTAGGTCGCATGCCTGAAGCACGGAGTAGGTCGATAACCTTTCTCCGATCGCTTTCCTTACGAGCCTTTGATTCTCGGATAAAAGGCTCAACCTGCGTTAAAATCAGGACATTTTTAGTTCGTGTTGAGCTAACTTGGTTCCTGGCTTGCAGCTCAGCAACCACTTTTCCTAAATGGTGGACTTCCCGAGCTAGAGCGCGAACCTCCTTAGTCGGGCTGATGTGAACACCCCTATTTTCTTTAACTTTTTTCCATGGAGCCTTTGGGGGACAGGAAGATGGCGATGATTTCGCCTTCTGTGTTCTCAAAGGAGTGGTATGCTGGCTGGAGGTAGACGGGACCCCTGACCTAGCTACATCCGCAAACGTTTTGGGTTTCGGAGATGGACGAGGAGGAGAACGCTTACGTTCCTCGAGACGCTTACGTTCCTCAACCAAAGTTTCAACGGACTTCATGCAGTCAGCACATAGCCATGTAAGCCATCGATTGGCCGCATAAACCTTAAATTGTGCTGACGACAGTCCACAGCATTTGGGATGAGCCCAACGCAGGCACACGTCGCACTCTATACCTTTGGAAACCTTCTTGTTGCAGCTAGAGTAAAGGCAAAGACAAGAATTTTGAATCATTTTGCTAATGTAATCAATGAATCAGAAATTTAATGAATTTCGAAAAATTTAGCAGCGTGGAAACAAAATTCAAACCGGGCGCGAAAAAGGTCAAGTTCAAGTTCTAGTTGCACAGGGCTGAAGTTGGCTGAACGCCAATCACGCGCCCAGATTTCCTTCGACGGTATGCGGTTGAGCACTTGGCACTTCGATATCGAGTATACAGTTCGTAATTTTCACACGTTCTTGTTTCCGAATATCACCAGCACGGTGAGAGGTCAGCTATTCAGGAAACAATGCAATAATATGCGTGAACAATGTGTGGTGTATGAAATCACTAGCCTAGTTGAGGTAAAGTGAAACACAGTCATAGACTGCATGTGGGCTAATTTACTGTCAGGTTGTCCAGGCCTAGACAGATATGATAAAAATGTAAAAATACGTTTTTTTGTTTTTTTTAAAGTTTTTTTATTAGACAATATGCGGAAATATGATAGACCATTTAACGTCTAATTCCCTTTTAAAGCTCAACACATTTGGGAGGCTTACTATACAATCTGGGAGCTTGTTCCAGAAGTTGACCACACGGTTGCTGAAAAAGTGCTCACGTGCCAGCAACCTGGGCCTACTCTTAAGAAGTTTCATGGAATTACCTCTTGTAGCTGCTTTAGGTGCAAGTTTAAGGATTTCAGTAATATTATCACCTGTAAGACCCTTTAGAATCTTGAAGGCTTCTATTAGGTCACCTCGCAGCCGCCGTCTCTTTAGTGAGAACAAACCGAGGTCCTTGAGTCTAGCCTCATAAGTTTTACCTGCCTGACCCTCAACCATCCTAGTCGCAAGGCGCTGGACCCTTTCGAGACATGCTATATCCTTTTTTAAGTACGGTGCCCAGGATTGAACGCAGTACTCCAAGTGAGGCCGCACGACTACTTTGTATAAGGGAATGAAGATTGAAGGTTTTCGGCAAGATAACGCTGAGCGAAGTCTGAACAATTCTCTGCGAGCCTTGTTTGCAGCTTCGGCACATTGAGTAGCCCATTTGAAAATCGCCTGTTATAGTAATGCCAAGATCCTTCACTTTCTGAGCAGCCGCTATTCTGATAGTTCCTTCTCCAACTTCTAGTTGGGTTGTCGCTAAATCAGTCGTCAGAAGACAGCTCTTCCCTAGGTTTAGTGGCAAGTCCCAGGTCTTTGTCCACTCGATTACTTTTTCTAAATCAGAGATAAGCGTATCTCTACTGTCGGTTCCTAGGATCTTAACATCATCAGCAAACAGGAAGCAGCGTGAACTCAAGCACGCTGCCAGGTCGTTTACAAAAATAAGAAAAAGTAATGGACCAAGCACCGAGCCTTGAGGCACTCCACTGAGAATCAGTGATTCCTGCGAGCACTCCCCTGCAATTCTAACATAGTTAGTGCGATTAGTTAAGAAGCTGTCTAACCATCGATGTAGGTCACCTGTGACGCCACACATACTTAGTTTGTGCAGAAGGTACCTATGGTTCACCGAGTCAAATGCCTTTTGAAAATCAAGATAGCAGACTTCGACTACTCTCCCTTCATCGAGGCGTAATGTCACTTCGTCCAGAAAGCTTAGAAGATTGGTTAGGCAGGACCTTCCTTTCCAGAATCCGTGCTGGGCATCGGATAGTAAGGAATTGGCTACCAAATGTTTACATACCTGGTGCCGAATGATTTTTTCGTTCAGATCATATCAATTTTCAGAGGACAGTTCAGTGAATCTCAGCTGGTACGTGACTGTCAATGGCTCATAAGCCAATCGAGATTTCAGATTTTTAGTCAGTGAAAAATTTTGAAGGAGCGCTCACCACAGAAAAGTTAGTTCTCTGATTTTTATTAACCTCGTCGTATGCGATGGCACGACAAGTTCAGTTCAGTTCAGTTCAGTTTGCACAGGACAGTATGTGGCTAACAAGCCAATCGAGCGTCCAGAATTTCTTTCGGTGGAAAGCTGCAGAGAAGCACCCACTACTGCCAAAACGTATATTCTGTTTGTCTATTTGAAATCTTCGCCGATAGCGAAGCCAAGAGATTATCCGGTTTGAACTTAGGAAGCACCGCGTTATAACCGATGCTGGAAAAAGAAAAAGCAGTTTCTCTTCACCAGCACGGTGAGAGGTCAGCTTAAGTAGCATTGTGTATAATAAAATAAAAAACACAGAGAACTCTAGCCATCACTTTATTTACCGGATAACGCTAAAAAATGAAAAAACCTAAGCTTGTTTAGCAATTAAGGAGAGTATTCAGGAAACAGCTTACCCCAGTTGCGCTCTAAACCCTGCTTAAAACTAGACACGGTACTGCAGGATATAAGTTCTTCTCCCGGAAGAATAATCCAGAAATTAACAACCCTAAGGCTGAAAAAGTGTTTCCTGGAGTCTAGCCGACAACGTTTCTTAGCAATTTTGAGTGAGTGGCCCCGGGTGCCCAGCTCGGAACTTAGAGTAAAGAAGTCGTTCATTTGCACGCCACTCGAACCCTTCAAGATCAAAAAGGTTTCTATTAGGTCACCTCTTGAACGACGGCGCCTAAGTGAGAAAAGATCGAGAGACATTAGGCGCACAGCGTACGGTTTCGCTCGCTGACCTTCAATCATGCGAGTTGCGAGGCGCTGTACGCTTGCAAGTCGAGGGATGTCCTTTTTGTAGTGAGGATACCACGCCTGAACACAGTATTCAAGATGCGACCGGAATAATGCCTTGTACAGTGGCAGGAATACATCGGGTCTTCTGCTCGATAGCACTGATTTCAGCCGAAAAAGTACCTTGCGTGCACGCTGAGCCGCAGTGAAACATTGGTCCTTCCATTTGAAGTCAGCCTCAACCAGTACACCCAAATCCCTAACACACTGTGTGGCGTTAACACTGAGGGAATTCCCCGCCACCTGGACCGAAATCTTTTCAACCAGTGTTGACAAGAGTTGGCTTTTATTTAGGTTCAGTGGGAGATCCCACTGGTATGACCAGTTTATGACCCGCTCAAGGTCGTGCATCAAGGTATCTTCATCCGTTGATCCGATGAATTTCACATCATCCGCGAAAATGAAGCATGGGCACTTCAATTCAGAGGACAAGTCATCGATGAAAATCAGGAACAGAAGAGGGCCAAGTACCGAACCTTGGGGTACACCACTGATCACGTCGGTTTGATTCGACAGCGTACATCCTACTCTCACTCGGAATGTCCTACATGTAAGGAAGGCCTTTATCCAAGCAAGTAAACTACCACGTATGCCTTTGGCTGCTAGCTTCATCTCTAGAAGGCGGTGATTTACGGAATCGAAAGCCCTACTGAAGTCTAGGTAGAGGGCTTCGACAGGCTTCCCTTCATCCATCCTTTTAGTGGCAGTATTGAGAAAACTAAGAAGGTTTGTCAGGCAGGACCTACCCTCAAGAAATCCATGCTGAGTTACACTCAACAGAGAATGCCGACAAAGATGCTGACAGATTTTATCACGCAGCAGTTTTTCCATTACTTTCGAGACGGTGCTGGTCAGACAGACCGGTCTATAGTTACCAACAGTTGACCTGCAACCGCCTTTGTGTATTGGCACGACTATGGCTTCCCTCCACTTACTGGGAACAACTCCTAGTTGCAGGCATGAATTGAAGAGCTGGCAAAACGGTTCGGCAAGCACTGAGGCAAGATTTTTAAGCATAATTGAGTAGATGCCGTCCGGTCCCTCAGATTTGTTGACCCGAACATGGATAAGTGCGTCAAACACCTCAGCCTCATTGAAGGACAACTCATCTAATACATGGACACCAGGTGTCAGGTTAAGCAGACCTGACGGTGCGTTGAACGCTACTGAAAAACCCTGAGAAGGCAGTCGCCTTTGACAGGTCGGTATCGGCAACTTTTCCGTCCTCCAGTTTCAAATCCCCTATGTTTTCCCTAGTTTTTCCTTTTGACTGTGCGTAGCTATAAAACCTTTTCGGGTTGGATTTAGCATCCCTAGCTAGAGATAACTCAAAATGCTGTTTGAGCACACGTTGTAATTTAACACAGGCATTTCGAGCGGTTTTGTAGCGGGCCCAAGAACCAGAAGTAAGGGATAGCTTATATTGCCGCCATAGACGATCCCGTTTACGGGTAGACCTACGGACTCGAGGAGACCACCAGGGTGGCCTCCGATGCCTTCTCACACACTGCAGCGGAGCGTGCTTGTCTTGTAACTCGTTTAGATACTTAGAAATTCTATCCCAGTTTTCATTTACATTTGAATCGCTAGATAACTGAAGGGAAGATTTTGAAGACTGCAAGAGTAAACCCCAGTCTACACGCCTAAAATTGCGTCTAGGACGAAAGAAAGGTTTGCGAAAACGCAATATCGCTTCGAAGCTTATCCTTACGTGATCACTTTTGCCGAGCGGCGGTAGGTACTTTGAATGACTAATGGCTTCTAGCTGGGACGACAATACCAAGTCAAGAGTGGATGGAGTGCATCCATGGCGAAACCTTGTAGGATCATTGACATGCTGGTGCAGCGCATGATTATGGAGCCATTCGAGAAAGGTGTCAGATTGCTGGGTGACTAGACCAGTGGGGACAGGCCAATCTATGTCTGGAAGGTTGAAATCACCCAAGATAAGTACACTGTGAGCTGAGTGAAACAAACCGTCGAGTGTCTCAATAAGCTGTGTAAACTCCTGTATGGATGCACTGGGAGTGACGTAGACACAAGCACTTGCGAGCGATGACTTGTAGCAAGTCAGGATACTCGTAACAACTTGGACGTTTTCAATGGCTAGAGATATCCCTGTACCCATGTTGTGCAAACCATACTCCAAGAGCAGTGCAACGCCACCGCCTCTCCTATCGCCCGGCCTATCGCATCTTATGACGAGATACTGTTCACTGATGTTTACCGGCACCTCATCGATCGCAGACAGCCAGGTCTCAGAAAGCGCAATAACCCTTGGGTGTAACTGAGCCACGCAGAAAGAAAGTTCAGCCCACTTATTCCTGATGCTGCATACATTTGCATACAATACTTGAGCACTGGTTATTCGTGCTTCTGAAACTAGTCCTGTTTGGCCCTCGGTCGAAGCACACAAGGGAGCTGCACGTTTTTTGGCGTGCTACTGAGAGCAGTAGCATCAGTTTCGGCAGCCTCTTGCGTTAACGTAACGGACCGTTGCCTGACAATTGAGACCGCGTCCATAGAAGAGAAGCAACTACTTGAGTCATCGTTTCGGGTGCCATCGTCAATTGCGCTAAGACAATCAAAGTCATCTGGGCCGGACAACAAGACTAGTGGCAAAGTGCTGTTCGGTATGCCCGTCCGTGACTAAATAGCGTTTTGCGCTGCATCCGGGTTAAGAATGACCGATGTTCTCATTGCTAAGTTTCTCCTATTGGAATCGGAATCATTTTGCCGAATCCGGGACGGAGGGTTGTCGGGCTTCACCTGAAGTTTATCTAGCGTTGAGTTTGCGATATACTCAGCCCTAGCCAGAAATGCATCCCGATCCGCGTGATAATTAAATTCAACCAGGATTGGTCGAGGGCAGTTACCCATTCTCCATCTTCCTACTCGGTGGATTCGCACTGTGGAAGTAGAAGGCTTTATATCCACCATTCGCAGAAGATCGTTTATACACCTACGATCAAGATGTCTGCGAGACTTAGATTCCTTAATGAATGGTTCCGCTCAATTAAAAACTCGTACATTTCTAGTTCTAGATTTCGGAGCAGAGGAATTGCTATGCAGTGATTCGATTTGCTGACGCAAACCATTTTATTCCTGAATAATTTGCTCAAACATAGGCGAACCGGCATCAATTGAATGTTGCCGTTTTTGTGTACTAACCTTACTGGCCTTAGTACGCTTCTTGGAGGTGTCAGCTACATTGGCCACCTTGGGAGTGGCAGCTTGCCTGGGTGGACGGGTTACCTGGCTAACCTGTTCGACTCTTCCCTCGGCTGCAGGTAATCTTGTGAGGATGGTGTAACTGGTTAACTTTGTCAACTTTCGCCTTGACTACAATTGTCCCCGGGCTCATGTTTGCGCTCAAAACAGGTGCATAGGTTTGAGTGGGTACGACGTTAGACGTGCTAGGCAAAATTTCCCTATTTTGAGGTTTTACAATAACAAAAGCAGCGTCACTGGCAGCCTCATGGCAGGAGCTGCAATACCACTGTAACCAGCGGTAATTTGCATATATCCCATAGTGAGATTTATGTATGCCAGAGCAGCTAGGGTGAGCCTAACGCTTGCACGCTGTGCACTCAATGCCCCTGGCCACTTTTTTGCAGCAATTGCCGTTGAGGCAAGCATTAACTGTACTCATCTTACGGCGAGAAATATAATAAACGATAATGTACCAGCAAGATTATAGACTAATTTAATCACAAGCGTAATTAATCAGCACGAAATATAATAGACGATTTGCTTTTTAAAAGGTAGTAAAATAGTTAGTCTATTTTACAGTAATTTCACAGAATAGAGAAAATGCGTAATAATTTTTAGCAGAGCGTAGAAAATACAACCAAGTTGAACATACCGCGCAAATTCAAGTGTTTTAAAGTCCGTCCTTCGGTTCCAGGTATTTGTAGACGCGACTGGGAAAAATGCGGAGTGTTTCCTCTCACCGAACCGGCAAATGGTAAGCTAGGTAAAATTATTCTGCACATTTAAAACATGACATTTAAAACGAGACATTATGAAATTTGATTTTTGTGTATATTGTAAATCGTGGATAAAACCGTAAACATTTCAAAAGAAAAAACATTTTCATGCTCAATCTATCAACCGGCAACCTGCGTATTCTTAGAAATAATTCAGTGGAAAGATCATGCCACGATGCATTCAAACACCTTTTCAGGCTCAATAACGGATATGCGAGCGATTATTTCCTCAGACGTCTTATTCCAGAAGCATACCTCACATTCACTGAAGTAATTGGCTAACAAACAAATCGAGTGTTTAGACTTTCGTTTGGTGGAAAGCTGTAGAGAAGCACTCACCACTACTAAATCGTTTTTTCTTGCTTTCCGTTTGAAAGCTTCGAGGATCACAAAGCCATAAGATTATCCATATTGATTTTAGAGAGTACCGCTTTATAACCGATGCTGGGAAAAAAGAGATTTTTCTTCAAAAGCAAGTCGAATTGTCAGCTGATGAAAAATATCCTGTATAATGAACAGAAACTCCAGTATTTGATTTTGTGGTGGTTCTGGCTACGCGAAAACCACAATATATATGTATAACTGAAAAAGTAACCACTCACATTAAATGTACAATCCCATTGTGAAACGATACTCTATGGATCGTCGATTCACAGATTAAGTCCAGACGTCGAAGTATTATCACAAATACTAAATCGGTAGATCCGAGAGAAATTCACGGCTGAAGTATGGATCAGTTTCTTTAAAACAGGCAAACGAAATTCTTAAAACAGACAATACGAATTTCATGCATGATGCACATATTTCAAATGAGATGAGAAGAGCGGCTCCGATCGAATGGAAATCTGTATCCTCATAAATCTGCGTACAAAGTTAAAGGTTAACAGTGAATGAGACAAACAAAATGTGTATAGAAAGCACCAAAGTCCTCTCTGGAGCGTCGGGAACGAAAAAATGCGCTCGATGAAAGCGTTAGTTTGTGATATCATCAAAACTTCAAGGAAGATAGACTCTACGGCCAGAACTTGTTTAATAATAATAATACTATATTTTTGGTAAACCAAGGCATGCAAAAACATGATCGGGTTATCAATGTGTACAAAATAAATGAATAGTAAAAATGACCTTATCAAGCAGGATTTTTTAAAATTTTGAGTTTAATGAAGGATGGTAAATTTACAAGGGTAAGAAAGGAGTAGCGTATGGGGAACCCGATCGAAAGCTTTGCTTATGCTCAAGAATAAACAATCACTGCTAGTCCTTGTTCAAAACAAGCGGTTATGCGATCCAAGTATTCTAACTGGCAGGCTACACAAGATTTTTGGTTTAGGAAACCATGTTGGTCTGGGAAGAATGCATCTGGGCTAAGGTAGTCCAACAAAGATTTCCTAATTACCTTTTTAAATAGGCTAGAGAGAATAGGAGTGTGATTAATAGGGCGATAATTCGTAACGAGGTTCGAATTACCAGATTTCAAACGTGGGAAAATAACAGAGTGTTTCCAATGAGTTGGAAAAATTCCACAATTGAGAGAAATATTGAAAAGATTTAATAAGAGTGAGGGAAAATCTTCACTGCTGTTGTGTAAGATAGCTGATATAAAACCTACACCATCGGGCTTGTAAGAGATTTTACTTCGACGAGAAATGTCTTTTACTTTTTTTACAGAAAAAGTAAAGGAGTCAATAGTATTTAAGGGAGTGCTGTTGTTTGCTGGTGGATGGTAAGGGTTGTTATTGAACGAGCTGCTGTAGAATAAAGAGAAAGCCTGACTTATTGTGATCGCATCAGAAGTGACTATTTCTTTATCATCTTCGTGGTATATTATGGAGGGAATATCATGTGTTGACCGGATACACCTGGTCTTCGAAAGGTAATTTTATGATTTCATCATTGAGTCACTGCTTAAAGCCTTTCTTTCTTGGCGATCTAGAAGACGAATCTTAACATTTTAAAGAGAGTTACAGAGTTCGTGTCTGCGCATAACCGAAAATAAATCTAACTTATGGTTCACAGTAGCAGAAAGGCGAGCTATCATTTTCTCCAGAAGGTTCATTGGGTCCCGCTTACGCTTCCTAATATGAGAGGAAGACGAACTTCGAAGGCATACTGAGATGTTAGCATGAAAAATCGAGGAGATGCGCTTGAAGTTTAAGGGAAGAAAGAATTCTGTCCAGTCGCAAGTTTTAAGAATGTTCGAAAACTTCGTCCAATTGATATGAACTTTCTCATCTTTGCGTATATGTGCTGGTTTTTGCGAAAGACGCAAAACGCAAGTTATCATATTATGGTCACAACCGGGTAGTGGAGGTAAGATTTCAACGTTGGTGGGATCAGTGCCTGAAGTAAAAATCAAATCTAAAACGCTGGACAGCCTCGTAGGCTTCTTCGCAGATTGTGTGAAACCTAAAGATGAATCGTTTTGGAGAAGAATGAGAATTTATTTGAAGAATACGAGGAATTCCAGCAGGCGTATGGCATGTTGAAGTCTCCAGAAATAATCTTATTATTGAAGAGGGTAATGGACGCCTCAGTGAAAACATTCATGAGCTTATCAACAGTGAGTGTGGATGAAGATGGCGGGTTGTGAATACACCATATGAGAGCATCAAGAAAAGGTGAGAAGATCTAAATTGAGTCGTCACGATCATCTAATATACGGAAACTGTGTTTTCGCTTGGGAATCTGTACTAACATTATGAGAATACCACTACTACGAGTGTGGTTGCGGTCCCTACAAAACATAAAATAGTTGGTTAGTTCAAATGAAACGTTGGCAACGTCATTAATAGTCCACGTTTCTGTTATGAGAATTATTTCGTGTGGGTTTGATTGCAAGAAATGTTAAATTGTGGGGAGCTTGGAAATAATTGACCGAGCATTAAGTAAGGAAAGGCGAATTTTAGGATATTTAACATGTGTAATAAAGAATGATTATCACGATTTGTTCGAAATTGATGGGGCAAATATGGGTAATGTTTGTGGTAAAGGAAGGGAAATTTTTCCATTGGGCCATACATGTTTTGAAATGGGTTTATGTAAGCACTAAACTGGTTCCCATTCATGAGGGGGCGCTGATCTAAGAGACCCGGAGCGTATTGAAAAGGAGAAGTGTAAGTTCTTGAAGGATGAGTGTAGTGTGGGTTTTTGGGATTAAAATGAATTTGCGGTGGGATAAGTGGATAAAGTGGGCCAGATATAACCGGGAACCGTCTATGTACGGGGTGATAAGTACATAAGACATAAGATGGATTATTTCCAACAAAATTTCGCCCGACCGTATGCTTCCTATTGATGCGCGGTCCACCACGTAGTATGGGTGAATTTGATTTGAAGACAGGGAGCCCAACTTGTTTGTGGCTTCAATTATAGGTCGAGCTGAGGGCTGCAAACCTGCGGTGACGGTTTCATCAGTGGGGACATGGCTATTTGGGCCGGGTGTTAATATTGCGTCATCAATGTTCAACTTAGATTTAGCTGTTAGGGTGGTAGTACATCATATAGTAATAACATCAGAAGTGTGAATTTCGGGTGCGGTAGCTGATGCGGAATTATTGACAACATCTATGTCTATGAGGTTGGCGATAGCTGTTGTGTGTTTCACAACTTTAGAAACCTTTCGAAGGCACTTTCGTTGTGAAGGTTTGTTGTCAGGCTTGATTAAAACATTAGAAAATTGCGGTAAAAGTTTTAATACTTGTTGGTTATTAATTATGTGCGACGCATAATTTTCGTTGGCAAATTTTGTTAAAATCGGTGCATTACTATTATTGGGAGGTTTTCTGATTCTAGTAACAGATGCTGAGTCTAGGAAGAAGCCATATCGCGACAGAAATATCTTTGTAAGATCTACTAAAGGATATCTGTCAGCCACGTTAAGCAGAATAAGATTTTTGGCACGGTTTTAACGCTGCTCAATTTCTGAGCTTAGCGACTCTATAAATTGATTCGTGCGTCGAAGTAAATCAGAGTCTAATTCAAAATTATGGTCAAGTAGAATGGTAAGAGGCTCTTAGATATTGAAAATGTTTGAAACCGTGGACAGCTTAGTCGTGACGGAATCGATCTTGTTTTCTAGGTTCTGTACCGTGGATAAGACCGTAAACATATTTTCGTCCAGAACAACCGAACATTTTTTCGTTTGAGTTGTAGTACGGTATGCTGTTCTTGACGATTCCAAATGTTTGTAATGCGACATAATGATCCGAAGTAAAATACGTAAAATGTGATGACGAGAATAATGACTTGCCAAATTTCAAAAACCCGCTCTTTTTGACTGTTAGGAGCGAATAGATTGAGACACAAAGGATTAGGTGTTAAACAGTGTGATCGAGGGCACGAATG
Organism: Atriophallophorus winterbourni; assembly: GCA_013407085.1. Lineage (NCBI taxonomy): Eukaryota > Metazoa > Platyhelminthes > Trematoda > Plagiorchiida > Microphallidae > Atriophallophorus > Atriophallophorus winterbourni. The sequence goes on along the minus strand of JACCGJ010000267.1, from coordinate 19,593 downwards.
GTTTCAGTTGAAGCGGATGAATAATCCTGTTTCTCTCGGTTTGACATCTGGGAGTAATGTTTCACGGTTTTTCATTCCGGTCAATAACGAAGAACTTCGGATCTCTGCTGCGACCCTTGTACTGCCCAGTGTATGGTGGGTGAAGTGGTCGACGTACATGATTGGCACGAAAAAATACAAAGTCGCAGGTAGACAACGCAGCAGATATGTAAATATGTTCAGCGTGTTGGTAAATTGGTATACCTCCTAATGTTTTCAGTGCTTGGACCAATCTAATTTTAATCTATATGAACGATTTGCCAATCCCAAATGATAGTAGGATGGTTCAGCTTTGCTGACGATATAAAAGTATGGAGGCGAATCAGCAATACTGATTATTGTATTTTGCTACAAAACGATTGGAATGCTCTGTACAACTGGTCATCCAAACATATACTGCCACTGAACATGCAAAGTTCTCAGAACATTTTGATTGGTCGTGACCTTGTCTTCCCTATCAATGCACGCTACGCGACAAAATCCTGGAGTACATCGCGGAAGAAAAGGACCTATGTGTTTGGATTTTCGGTAGTATGGAAAATGTTCCGCAATGTTGAACCGTTCACAATAGCACGTTCCGGCTACTCAGTATGTTGCCGCTGATATTTGGACGTCTTTCACCGAGGTGATTTCCTCTCACGATGAAAACATATATACACCCGGTTCTCGACTGTGCTGCACTCGCCTGGACACCATTTCTCCAAAAGACATTTCAATTTCTGATCGCATGTATCATGGTTTATACTCTTATCATCCTGTCCATAGACACTTCCCGGTCACATCTGACCCATTTGGCCCAATTATTCCTCCCCATAGTCCTTTCTTTCCTAAGCATTCCCATCCTCACTATCCTTCTTCAAGACACTACCATTTTTCACTTCAATACACATCAGGTACCCTAGATCAGCGTCCCTTCATGAATGGGAACCTGTTTAATATCTACCTAGACCCTTTTCAAACCAGGTATATACCAATGCAAAATTTTACTTCTTATTACCGAAACCCTTACTTAAATTAACAGCATCAATTTAAGACCACTCATGTAAATCACTTTCGGTTACACATGTTGATTATCCTCAAATTCATCTTCTATTATTTAATGCACGGTCGATTATCTCTAAGCATCCTACGCTTCAACTTTTCTTGATCTTAAACCCGTAGGAAATAGTTCTCATCACAGAGACGTGGACATCTCATAACGTTCCCAACGTTTCACTTGAACTAGATAACTATTCATGTTTCGTAAGGACCGCACCCATACCCGTGGTGGTGGTATTCTCATTTATGTTAATACAGATTTTCCGGCAGAAATATACAGTTCTCATATGCTAAAAGATCTAGATGACTCGATTTGGATCACCATACTCTCTCTTGATGCTCTTATAGGGTGCATCTATAACCCAGCATCTCCTTACACACTCAATATTGATAAGCTTATAAATGTCTTTACTGAGGCATCCATTGCCCATCTCAGCAATGAAATTATTGCTGAGGATTTTACCATGCCATGCATCAGCTGGAAATACCCCCACATTTTGAATAAATTTTCAGCATTCGCTAGAACGAATAATCATTTAGGTTTCACACAATCTGTGAAAAAGCCTACATGACTATCCAGCATTTCAGACCAGATCTTTACTCTAGGAAATGATCCTGGCAACGTGGAAATTTTAGCTCTACTACCTCGTTGCGACCACAATATGGTCACTTGCGTTCTGCGCCTTTTTCGGAAGCCGGCATATATTCACAAAGATGAAAAAGTTTATATCAACTGGACTTAGTTTTTGAATCTTCTCAGAGACACTGACTCTACTGAATTTTTTCTTTCTTCAGACTTTATTCGTATTTCTTAGATTTTTCATGTAACCTCTTAGCATGCCTTCGGAGTTCGTCTACCTCTCATATTAGGAGAAGTAAACATAACCCCATAACCCTTCTCGATAAAGATTGCTCGTCTCTCTACTTCTGAGAATCATAATTTTAACTTCTTCTGTGTTAAACACCGGCATGAGCTATGTAACTCTCTCCCAGGTATTAAATTTCGCCTCCTAGAGCGTCAAAGAAAGGCTTCAAGCACTGACTCAAATACTAAGTCCTTGAATTCCCTCACGAAGAATAGATGTATCTCATTAAAACGTGACATTCCTTCAATTATTTATCAAAAGGATAATAAGGATGTATTTACTACTGACCAGCCCATAATAAGTGATGCTTTCTCTCCATTCTTCAGCAGCTAATTTGATAATAACATTTACCATCCACCGACAAACAATAACGTTCCCTTAAACACTATTCACTCCTTTACTTTGACTTCAAAAGAGGTAAAAAACATTTCCCGTCGAAGTAAAATCTCTTACAAGCCCGATGGTGTAGGTTTTATATCAGCTATCTTACACAACATCGGTGAAGATTTTTCCTTACTCTTATTAAATCTTTTTAATATTTCTCTCAAATCCGGAATCTTTCCAACTCATTGGTAACACTCGGTTATTATCCCACGTTTAAAATATGGTAATTCGAACCTCGTTACGAATTATCGCCTTATTAATCACACTTCTATTCTCTCTAGCTTATTTGAAAAGGTAATTAAGAAATCTTTGTTGGACTACCTTGGCCCAGATGCGTTCTCCCCAGTCCAACATGGTTTCCTAAACCGAAAATCTTGTGTAACCTGCCAGTTAGAATATTTAGATCATATAACCAGTTCACTAGACCAAGGATTATAAGTGAATATTGTATTCCTAAACATTAGCAAGACTTTCGATCGGGTTCCACATACACCACTCCTTTTGAAGTTATCATATTTAGCTATTCACGGGTCTTTATTAAGCTGGTTTCATTCTTTTCTGTCTGGTCGCACCTTTTCAGTTAACGTTAACGGTGTTACTTCACCCAATCAGCCGATTCCAAGTGGCGAAATTCAGGGCAGCGTTCTAGGCCCCGTTCTTTTTCTCATCTATGTTAAAGATCTGCAAAGTGTTGTGAACCACTCTAAACTCTTTATCCTCGCTGATGACATAAAGGTCGTCCTATCATTTCCACCTAATGGAATGCCACAAACTCTGATATCCCTTAACACTGATGTTGCATCTCTATCAAGCTGGGGCGCGCAATGGGGATTAGAATTTTCGGCTCCTAAGACACACTATATGGGATTACGCTGCTTAATCCCCTGTGACACACTTACATTAAATGGCTCAACCATAACTCCTACTGTAGAAGTTAGGGATATCGGATTTATGTATTCCTCTTCTCTGAACTTTGATGAGCAAGCAAGACATCTTCTCACGAGAGCACGACAAAACTTTGGTTATCGTTATATTTCTCCGGTACGAAACCTTCGAATAGGAAAAGCATTGCGGTAGAAAAATTATCTCAGCCTGCAGTCAAAGAAATGTATAAGACCACCTTGAGTAACACTCCCAGTAGATCGGTGTGCAACTGCCGATGAAAGATGGAAAGATGCGTGTCGCCGCAATATCAGCCTGTGGGACTACACAATCAGCCCCGAAGCCCCATTGGATTTTATATATATATATATTTTTTTACACAATCATTTAAAAATGAAAAAGTGCCACCCTTTTGGGTGTGGGCGTGATACTACCGGTTGCCCAGGCCGAAGTAGAGGAGTTTGATCTTGAGGACTCCCACCTCAAGCCTTTGGCCCGAAAGCCTAACCCGCAAGGCAGCGGAGCGAGATTAAGGATCGCACCTATCGGGGCCGGATACTGTAGGTACAGTTCACAAGCCATTCGCGAGGTAGAGACCAAGCAGGGACTCCCGACATCATCCCAAACCAGTCGAGCGGTGATCCTTGCGGATTCATACGCCTCTCCTGGTATACAATGTCCATGAGGAACAAGGAGACTGTGTTTGTCTGGCTTCTCACCATTGACCAACCTGGTATGAGTAACTCTGAAGATGCCACGAAGACATCACCCAGTATAGCTCAATGGATCATCGAGGCACGCAAGCCGCTGCACCACGTCAAGATCCAGTCTCGGCGCAACGGGGTCCAGTCTCGGCGCAACGGCCATTGGATTTTACAACGTTCTATATCAATTCTTCACCAGTGGCACCAAATACCTTCTGGTCCTGAACACAATACAAAGCGTAGGCGCGTCAGACTGAATTTAAACGGAGGTTGAGGCTAGAAAGAGAAACATTGTGGCCAAATAAGGTCGAACAAATGGAAATAGCCAATAATGCTGGTAACATGCGCAAATTCTTCAAACTTATTCGACTGACGGGTCCAAAGAGCAAAGGAGTGAGAAAAAATATCAGCAAACTATATACACAAAAAAGAGTCATTTAAAAACAACTAGTCTATTGTCTCATCAATTGCACGATTGATTTCAGTAGTGTAATCAAGATCTTAAAACCTACCCATATTTTAGTGAGATCACATATAGTTCGCAAACCAAGGAAAACACCTTATGATGATGCATTCAATGTGACTGAATGCTAGGGATAATTATTCGCATAGCGCTTCTGTACTGTGAAAATTACACCGTGCGAACGGCAGCAAGCTGCAAGCGAATCACTCAGGAGTCTCAACGCCACATTCTTTTTGCTTTATACCAATATATAGGCCTGATAAACCAAGCAGTATCACACACCACTTATAGTCATTGATTGTTCGTTACTTTACCGGGATCCAGGCTTGCAATTTCCAACATATATACCAACATACTGAACGTCACATTTAAGTCATTATCCAGCAACGTCATCCACTCACCTTCTCTCCATGATGTACTTTAGGCCATCAATGCTGAATGCATTCTGCTGCAGCCAACTGTTTAAAGACAGATGTCCATTTCCAACGCTTTCTTCCGACCACATGCCCCTATTAGGCTTGCCGCGTTCAATGCCAAAAACCCTGCAACAACGAGAACAGTCTGGACTAGCCCGCTATCTAGAGACACTAGGTATCGACATATATTGTCCATCGGAAACCCGTCTTAGTGACACCGATTCCGTATTTCAACTGAGTTCTTCTATGTTTCTTGGGAGTAGGTTTTACTTACATGTGTCCAGTGATCCCGTTGCTTGCTCTGCTGGCCTAGCTGGTTTTGGAATTATTCTTAGGCAAATAGCGGAAACCTGTAGACTGTGCGCAGCGAGATTTTTGAGCTATAGCAGAGTGAAGAAACACAGCGAAGTGAGACGTAACCTATTCGTTATCTAGGTGTACGCACTCACAAACTGTGGGACAGTATGTATGTATGAAAGCACAAACCTGATCCAGGCAAAGTGCCGCACAGTCAGAGACTGCACATGGGCTAAGATACTGTCAGGTTGCCCAGGCCTAGACAGATATGAGAGACAATAGAATAGAAATGGTAATGAGACTCCAGCATGTTTCAGCATGCAGCTCACTACCGGTGGCCAATCAATTTAGCACGGTGTTAGCTGCACAGTACAAAATTACTGTACGATTGCACATCCGTGCACTGTGGGACAGAAGGGGTGAAGGACGAATTCTACGAATAAATTCGTTCTCTCTCAATGGAAGCAAGAAGCGATATAATAGTGCTTGCCGATTTGCAATTATAGCGCAGTCTTAGTGCATGTAGGTCAAGATACTGTCAGGTTGCCTAGTCCTAAACAAATAGAGGGGAGGATGGAAAATAGCAGTGTTGGGTGAACAAATTTTAGTTCGATTCGTCTACAATTCTTCAAGAGTATTGGAGCACAGCACCCTACTGCATACTCCTTGCTAGTAGCCACACCCTATCTAATCCCCCACAATTTCTTAGATTTTCTTATTCCAATGGATTTATCTTCCCTTTTCAATCTTCTCAACCAAACTTTCCGTAAAAACATGGATTTATGCATATATAATTTATTTATCTTTTTTATGACAACTTCATTACAATTCGCACCACGTTTCCCATAATAACCTTACATTTCTGTTCTCCATTTGTTTCTTGCATCCTTGCCATTCGTAAATTTTGACATAATTTAAATGAAATTTTATTTCTATTAGAAATTGAAATTTTTTATTACCTACTGTATAATCATTTCCCTTTTTGCACGGAAAAAATGTTCAAAAATCCAAATGACTTCGGTCACTTGCACTGTTCTATTTTCTTTTGCTGTTCAGATTTTGATAAACTGATCATGTATGCATGCCTTGGATGTCCAAGAATACATATTATTATTAGTAAGCTCAAACAGATTATCTATATTCAAATCGAACCTTGACGATTTTATGAATGCTCATCTCAATTTTGACCTCAACTATTAATAAACTATTTTCGTCCCATAGAATTTGATTATATATATATATATATGTTTACCCATAGTTCGACTCTATGGCTATTTTAAAGTTAATTGCTTTTTCAATCACAAATCTTGATTAATAAATCTTGCATCTCATTATGGTCTGAAGGCGACTGTTGTTCTGCGAAGCTGTAAGATCTAATTGAAATTAACAATTGAAAAACAATTTTGCCGTATATTTACACAAAAACTGAAAATAGTGGGGCGTGATTGCATAGAATTTTGAAACAAAAATACTAATTGCTACGTATATTTATCTTACGGGAAAAGATAGCTATTTTCATGAAAGTGGATATGTTTGTACGACCAGTGTGAAGCAAATGACGTATTAACGGAATGTGTTATATTATAACAATAGAAACATTATGTTGTGTACTAGAGTGTTTGGCTAGAAATAAACGTTAAATCTTTCGGATATCATTTCCTTGAAACTATTCTTGTGATTATGTTGATAATGATGTTGACTGGAATTAGCATATAACCGATGAAACACATATTCTGATTATATTTGTCTTGAATGTGATATGGCTAGCTAACCGTGAGTTATGCAGAATATTATATGTTTATGACCCAAATAATGTGTTACTCACATCCTCGCACTTACACTACACACTTGCCGTAATTAAGTGTAGACAATAAGATCAGGTTTTGTTAGCCTTGAAACAGTTGGTAAATGCTGAACAAAGTTATACTTCAGTGACACTGTTAAATAGGTTTCTAACAACAAACCACAAAACACAAAATCACATAGTTATTTCCGGTCAAGCACTCACCGGCGCTAACGATGACCGAATCAATGTGTCACTCACACCCACACATCAAAATTTGTGGTTAGAAGATTAGGAAGGTATGATAGTATGAAATCAAATTATCGAAATTTCAGCTTCAGAATAGTGTTCGAAAACGAATACCGAACAAGTAACAAGTAAAAATATTATTTGAAGAAAAAGTGCACATGATATAAACGAGGTATAGTATACTCCAATTCTTCAAAAAGCTGTTTCTTTTAGCAAATGTATCGTGAACGGAATTTTATAAATGACATTCGATTTCATGACGTTCTAGAAAGCAATATGATGTGTTTTAAAATAGGCTTTCTGGACGATCGACTTTTGAGGAGATTATCTTGCAGCATGTAGGAATTGTCATTGATATTGTTATTTGTGAGCCGATCGCAAAATGTAAAATGTTATTTCAATATGTTTTCAACAGTATCCTCATATATAATAGAGATTGAGCGTAAAATGTTCTTGATGCGAATTTTGAGTAACACAAATTCTTTTGTAAGATGTGCGTGAAAAATAACAGATGAGCAGTACAGAATATGAAGCAATATACAAGAGAACATGGAGTTAGCGTAGACTTAACGCTGATACACAGAAATAAAAACATATAAAAATAAACCCTTCCTAATTTAGTTAGTGAAGTATTGAGATGATGGGTCCAAGTAAGTTTGTTCGATATGGTGACTCCTTAATAGTTTTAATTAAAAATCCATTAACTACGAAGTAAAATACAGTCAAAAATGTTAATATATCTATTAATCAGACGATTAGATGTTTTGTTAATAATTTGTGGAAAAACCGGGTATTGATTCATTGAACACTAACTAACCAAAATTGCTTCACGTGTTTCGATATTGTCGTGTTAGAAATTATCTCAATTTTTATACTTGCCACAATTTTTTAGACGATAATTCTTTTTCTGTGAATTTTGCAGTGGTGGATGCCAAAAGATAAAACAGGCATTGTCAATTACGCAACAAGCAGACATCGGGAGTCAGTATAAATGTATTTCATACAACTTTCAAATGATGAAAAATTGATATTCAACGTTATACTTGTGACGCGTTTATCAAACATGGTTTGCTGTACGCCACTCATCAGGGAGTCTAACCAGCAATGTCTGTATAAGTTGACTAATCATTACTGTACTCGAATAGTTATCAAAACTCTAATGTTCGCCTTGTGAGTTGTCTGTTTTAAGTCAATCCCCTAATTGTGAACATGTGTGTTGTGCACGAAAAGTGATATTCGCAAGGAAAGTCCACACCCCAAATATGTTTTTGCCGTATTTATTGTGGTCGGATAGGACAACACACATACTTATAACACAATAAGGGTATTTATTGTCATCTAAATTTCAACCGAGCATTTCCCTTTTTATCCCAGAATGTGTCTCATCTTGGAATAATGAACGACCGAGTTTTTGAATTGCCAGCATACACAGGCACTATGTTTATAGAAAATGTTGCGACTCTAACCATAATATCTTCAATGTTGTCAAATATTCACTCCAATGTACCACGTTTGCGATCTGCTCAGATCAAGTTTCATTCAGAATGGAAATTTCAACATTTTCTCCGTCATTGTGTTCTCTTCGAAACATCCTCAAGTTGACCTCAACGGCTTTCAACACGTTTAGCCTCTCAATTTAATGGGTGCTCTGACCTTGCAGGTAGTACACCCTGATATAACCGATACGGAATTAGCTTAATCAGTATATAAGTGTTCGGGAAACGAATAGTTTATTAAAAATTCACCAACTTCGTTTAAAAGTCATGCAGGCTATGGGAGTAAGCAACGGTAGAAGAGACCATTAATTTTACAAAAATTGAATAATGCAGCAGAATGCAATTTCAATATTCTAAGTTGCGTTAATTTATAGGATAAAAAAGTGATGGACCAAAAACACTGCCTTGTATCACTTCAATTGAGCACCTAAGGGTGCATGATCTGGGACCACTAACCTGAACGCAGTAAGTGCGATCCGTAAGTAAAGGGATGAGCCAAGACAACTATGACTGTCAAACCATTTTAACTTGCAAGTAATGCATGATTTTTTGTTACGAAGGCCGTGCTGTGCCTTAGAAAACATTCAAGGTGTAGGGTATTCTATTACATCTTTCTTTATAATTTTATTCAAATAATCGGTAGTTTTTGACTAAGTGTTTCTATCCATTCTGCCAGAAAGGCACCTGAGTCGATATATGTGTTAAATCTGTTCAGCAAGGGAAGTTAAAAGCCTTTGCAACCCATTTTGCATATAACTAGAGGTATGACTGCTATGTCTGGATTATTAATAACAGTTGTTTGACTATGGAAAGTGATGCGACTCTAAGCATATTATCTCTAATGTTGTAAAATATTCACTCAAAAGTGTGCGGACTACAGGGGGATAGATGGAACTAAGCGTTCTACCACATAAGTGGGAAATGGAGTTTGATCATATTGGGCGAGGCACATTCCCCAATTACAGCTACATTTCATTTACATTGCTACATATAATGACAACTCCCCATCGCCCATGTTTATTGGCATCGCATTTGTCTCCTTACATTGGATGACCTCAATTCCACATGAAATTTCCGCATTTCTCTACCCCAAATGACTTACCAGTCTGGGTTACATATCACACTGTCCATGCACTGTGTAATTGTCTGATCTACTTAACTTGTCAACGCATTCCTGTTAGATTTTCCCTTTCATGTAAAGTTTTAATTATGATACAGATTTGTAAAACCAGTGTCGTGTTGCCGTCACTGATTTAAGGCTGAGATGTTTTGTAGTGGGGTTCCTCGTTCGTGAAAGTAGACTAAGTTTATATAAAATAAAAGTATTACCGCTTCTTGACTATTGTAATATAGCCTACTCTCACATTGCTAGGCGTGACTGTATACTCTTAGAAAGCCTTCAACGTAGACTTAGAAAATCATGTTAGGTTTTTCTATTACTTCATCTTATCAAGTTCGATGCAATCTACTAGACATTGACCCGCTATGGTTACGCAGAATTCGCCTTAATCTTTTTCTTTTCTTCCAAAACGTCACACAGCACCAAGTTAAGCTTATGTCTACAACGCGCTTCCAAGATTGCAATCGTTATGTACAACGTAACCGAATGAGGCTATTACATATTCCTCTTACTGGCACTAAATTTCGACAAAACTTCTTTTTAATTAGATATGTACATCGTTGGAATTCTCTTCCACTCCATTTTTGCATGTGCACATCTACAGGTAAATTTGAAGCATCCGTAGAATCTCTTACTGCTCCATCGTCATGCGAAATTCTCAAAATAAACACTTCTATAGACAATATAATTTGTCAATGTATTCCTGGTTATTGAACCAATTGTAAGTATTTTGTACATTAGCACACGCATGGAACTGTTCACAATGTCCGAAATACATGGTTTTCTAAGTGTCATGTTACATAGGGTCTATGTATGTTGCATCAAAACCTGGGACTTTTAGTATATTTACCTATACTTATCGTATCTCTCTGGGCTTATTTGACCCCCCTTCACGTTTAAACAGTTATCCTCATTGTTCCAATTCAGGTTTCTATGGTAAACAAATTTCTCTATAAAAACAAATTTCGGAACATCTAAAAAATGTATTTTTATGATTATTTATTTATAATCTTCTGTAGTGTCAGGTTACCTAGGCTCTATGCATGTCTCGTCGAAGGCTGAGACTTGCCTAACATTTGCCTATACTTATTATACTTCGTTTATTATATTACTGCACTCTCTTTAACTTCAAAGAATAATTATCAACATTTACATGCTTCAACGTCTGTGGTGAACACATTTACCATACAGAATTTCTAATCATCAGAAAATTATTTTACGATTATCTATTCACAACTGTGCACGTGTGTCAGGTTGTCTATGGTAGCTGAACATCAACATAACCTAAATATCTTTTCATAACTGTGCTCCGCAGTTGTTTCTGCTAATATAATCCGGATTACCTCTAACGTTGCCGGTAAGGAGAATGTTCCGCGCTGATCTAGTAAATCAACCTAAGAACTCGAAATTTTGCTGACTTCAAGATTTTACCAGTGCCGTCCAATGCCCGTGTGTCCGTTAACATAATGGATTCAAAGCAATCGGCGAACTGATCCTCCATCCAATGCCCTTGATTTCGTGGCAGTTTATCTTTTCACCCAAGCGATCAACCTCCGGCCCGGTACCAAATCAACGTATCCTTATTCGAGCCAGTCCCTTCAGTTTCTATTTTCCAATACCCACTGTCTGATTTAATTTCAATGTTTATATTGATGCTGTTTATTTATTTTTATACAGCATACCAATATATTTTTTACTTTATTTTCTTCGTACATTTGTTCGTCTCATCGTCTTGTACTTTTCTTATTATCTCGTCTAGATATTCGATCTGAAAAAAATCTCATTATTCATGAATATTTTATAACATTTTCTTACCCATGTAGCTGACCACGTTCAATTTTAAAACGAACAAAAATCATTTCTGGATTTGAAAGTTTCACCAATAATTCAATCCCATTATTTTGCTGTAAACATTATGAAAACTTGATCATGTGTTTCATGCCTTGGTTTACCAAAAATAAATTATTATTATTATTATTTTAATAGCTAAAAATACGTGTGTTCCAATAAAGCTAATTTGTTTTAGTATAAGTAATGAGGAAATATCGTTTGATAAATGAATAAATAAACGTTTGTGTTCAATAGTGCGTTGATAACGAAAATCTTTAGGGTATCGACATGCTTCTAATTGGGATATCGGGTCAGCCTCATTCAACGCCTGCTTCAACTTTGTGGCTTTTCATTGTTTTTAATGTTCGCATGCATGAGAATGCTACTAACACATTCTTAAACACTTTAAGCACAATACTCTATATTTTGCAAATCCGCCACAGTATTTTGCATTTTTCGGCGTTAGAAACATTAGGAAATTGATTAGTTCTCAAATACTTCGTTTTACGTAACCTGATATTTCGATATTTCCTCACCCCTATTTATTTTAAAGGAACTTGAATACTTTCCTCCTGTTCACAATGGAAACAATGCAATGCTTTCCTAATTCATCTAACTGAATTCATCTAATTATCTCGTCTGTTTCTTTTGACAAGATTCCACCACGAAGAATGCATTACAACCATCGTAATTGTCCGCATCTCTTGTGCCGGAGACTATAATCTACATAGAAATTAATTGGAAAATAGTGCAGCACCACCTACGTAGGTTAAATATCAACAAATCCCCGGGAGCTTACGGAATCACACCAGCAATCCTAAAGTTATGCAGCTGTCAATTATGCGAACCATTCCATGATGTATTTATTCACTATTTGAAGGAGGCTGTTGTGCCGACTTACTGGAAGAGAGGAATCTTAACACCAATCTACAAAGGTAAAACTCGTTCTGACTCAGCAAATTACTGCGTGACAAAATCTGTCAGCATATTTTTCGGCATTCTCTACTGAATGTAACTCAATATGGATTGGTTAGGGGTAGATCCTACCTGACTAACCTTCTTAGTTTTATCAATACTGCACTAAAAGAATGAATGAGAGGAAGCCTGTCGTAGCCCCCTACCTAGACTTCAGCAAGTATTTGGATTCCGTGAAACACCCCCTTCTAGAGATTACGCTGGCGGAAACATGCAAACGGGCCTGTCTACTTGCTTGAATAGAAGCCATAATTACATGCAGGACATAGACAATTCGGGTGAGATCTACGCTGTCGAACCAAACCGACGTGATCAGTAAGGTAACTTCCTGACTTGTTGCCTGCATTCATGTGCCCATGCTCCATTTTCACTTATGATGTGAAGTTCATCGGATCGAAATATGAAGATACCCTGGTGCAAGACCTTGACCGGGTCATTAACTTGTCATACAAGTGGGACCATCCACTTAACCTTAATGAGATCCCAATTTTGTCAGCACTTGTTGATAAGATTTCAGTTCAGGTGTCTCTCGGAATTCTCTCAGTGTTAACGCCACATAGTGCGTTGAGGATTTAGAGTACTAGTTAGGACCGACTTAAAATGAGAGGACAAATTTGCCGCGGCATTTCAACGTGCTGGAAAAGCGCTTTTTCGACTGGGACCCGTGCTATCCAGCAGAAGACCCGATGTATTTCTGCCCCTTTACAAGACATTAGTTCTGCCGCATTTAGAATATTGTGTCCATGCGTGGCACCCTTACTACAAGAAGGACATTTTTAGACTCGATACCGTACAGCTACTCGCAACTCGCACAATTGAGGGCCAGCAAGGAAAACCTTACGCTGCACGCCTGAAATCACTAGAACTTTTCTCAATTGCGCACCATCGTTTAGGGGGAAACTTAGTTGAAACCTTTAAGATCTTGAAGGGGTTGAGCGGCGTTATCATGAACGGCTTCTTTGCTTTAAGTCACGAGCTGGGCTGGGAATTCACTTAAACTTGCTAGGGAGCATGTAGACTAGACTCACGGATAAATTTTTTCAGCCAAAAGGTGGTAAATTTCTGGAACTGGCTTCCACAAAAACTTATATCCTGCAGTTCGGTCGCGAGTTTTGAGAATGGTTTGGACCGCATCTGGGGTAAGCTTTTTCTTGAATACTCCCCCTAATTGCTATGCAAGATTATGTAGTTCACCATTTTAGCGTTATCTGTTAAAAGAAGTAAATGCTAGAGTTCTGTTTTTTATATTCAACTATTCTTTAGCTGACCTCTCACTCTACCGTTGAAGAGAATTTTATTTTCATTTTTCCACCATCATTCATAACGATGGGCTTGCTAAATTTGCAAAATGATTCAAAATTCTTGTCTTTGCATCTACTCTATCTGCAACAAAAAGGTTTTCAAAGGTGTAGGTTTATGCGGCTTATTGATGGATTACATGGCTATGCGCTGACTGCATGAAGTCCATAGAAACTTCGGTTAAGGAGCGTAAGCGTCTCAAGGAATGTAAGAGTTCTCCTCCACGTCCCATCATGAAGCCTAAAACTTTTGCCGAAGTAGCTAGTTCAGTGGTCCCGTCTACCTCCAGCCAGCATACCACTCATTTGAGAAAACAGAAGTTGAAACCATTGCCATCCTCCTGTCCACCAAATACTCCCTGGAACAAGTTAAAGCTAATCGAGGTTTTCACACTAGCCTGACCAAGGATGTTCGCGCACTTGCCCGGGAAAAAGAAAATAGCAAAAGAAAATAGTACAGTGCAAGTGACCGAAGTGAGCGGAATTTTTAAACTCCTCTGTATAGTTGACGACACCCACTACAAAATTGTGGGTGTCACGGAATCATGGTTGTCTCATAATGACCACATACCAGCTCCAATAGCTAATAGGTTTAGCGACGCCAAAAGCGATTGACCTCTTAGTATGCTAGCAGGAGGGTCGTTGCTCCTTATTGATAAAACTAGTCCCTTTTAAATAAGTATTCCTCTTTCTACAACGAACGTGCAGATATTATCTGCTATGCTCATGCATGGATGCACGGGTATAGTGGTAAGCTGCGTTTACCGTAGTCAGAGCATTAGTTTAGAAGAAGATGCTTTTTCGCAAATTGAGCATTCGTCTATTTTAGCCGTAGCGATTTTAATCTACCCGAAATGAACTGGGAGTACCAAACCTCGCATATCCCAGGAAACGCGAACGAGTTTCTGGACTGGCTACACTCTAAGCACTTTACGAACACGTAAACGAACCAACGAGATTCCGCGATGGTCATTCTCCGTCTATTCTTGACTCAGTTACTTCAACCGCTGGAATCGGTAGAGAAAATTAGGTCTTTCTACAACCACTAGGAAAGAGCGACTTTGAAGTGTTAGCCTGTGAGTTACCCTTGTCATTTGGTAAAACTCCACTTAAGCTGTCTCGATGCTTTCATAGGATCGACCCTGCTGCCCTACTGCAGGCAGCGGCGCTACTCCCATGGTAAAACATTGCCCATGTGGATGGAATTTGGAGGCAGATCAAGAAAAAAACATTCTTCAACTTCAGGATCGATGCGCTCCTCTCGTAAACGTTCGCAAAAATTGTTAATGCATGTTGAATGTCCAATCGAATGAAAAGACGATAGACAGCACTTAATTTCAACAAAAACGAAACAAATAGAAAAGAAACGCTTTTTGTGTTTCAAAAAGATTTTCCCAATATTTTTGCTGTTTTTGTTAATAAATAGGGATAGATTTAATCTTCATGGTAATGCTCCGGGAAAAGCACCTGTCACCATAAATCCAGCCCACGTTTGAACGCATTTAATGGAGCACCCGAGATTAGTTCTGCGGAGAGTGGGTTGCACACGTTCACTACATGGATGCTAAAGAAGTGCGTTTTGGATTCCAGCCTGGTGTGCTGTATACTTATCTTGAGACTACCCCCGTGTACCACCCAGAGGAAAGAACTGATATAAGTCATCGAATTCGAGACAGCTTAATCCCTTTACAACTTTGAAGGTCTCTATAAGATCCCCCAAGGTTGCCACCTCAGCTAGAAAAGTCCTAATGCTAATAAACAATTTTCATAGTTAGTTTTTGCTAACCCCTCGATCATGCGAGCGGTACCTTGAGAAGGGACGATGGCTCAGCCGTCATTGCAAGCACTGAAAAAGCTCAATTGTTTTCCTCGCATTTTCAAGGCGTACAACGCCGAGATTAAAACTCGAACGTCTCTGCGCCATCACTTCAATGTGTACTCGCTGATCGCCCCTTAGCACTGACCTTACATTCGAGGTACACAATGTCGGGAATATATCGGCCAGCCTAGCTTACAACAAGTCGGCAGGGCCCGATAGCATCCATCCACGAATGATCGGACTGCAAGCTACTATATTAGCTGTGTCGATCACAGAACTTTTCACATCGTCCCTCAGTCAGGGTACCCTTCCTTTGGACTGAAGTGCAGCCGTTGTAGTGCCTATCCACAAGGGAGGAGCTTCTCCGGGGGTCAAAATTACCGCCCGGTTAGCCTCACTAGTGTACTATGTAAGGTTATGTAAAGATTGGTCTGCGATAAAATTTGTGGATATGTAACCAAACACTCACTTCTGAATGCCAACACGGCTTCCTAAAAGGTAGGTCATGTCTGACTAATTTGTTAAGCTTTCTAAATGAGGTCACTAAGAGGATGGATGATAGTATAGCTGTAGAAGTCTTCTATCTGGACTTTAGTAAGGCTTTTGATTCAGTCAACCGTAGTCTCTTGCTTCTCAAACTGTGAGCCATGGGAGCATCAGGAAACCTGAGCTGGATTCGTGCATTCCTCAGAGACCGTTCCTTTACTGTCAGGTTAGTTGAAAGTAATTAAAAGTAATTTAAATTTTTAATGGTCCAGAAAGCAAATACTCTACAGTAACCACAGATTAAAAATATAGGAAATGCATAAAATCAACACAAATGTTTTATCAATATTTAAAATCAGCGCGTGTATTCAGGTGCGAGGTTGTATTTAGTCAACATATACTTGTCAAGTTCAGCCTTGAACAAGTTCAGGCATAATGCGCAAATGATATGTGGGGGCAAAGAGTTCTATATATAACAAACACGGACAGCAAATGAGAACGTTCGACAATTTGATCTAGAGAGTGGAATAATTAACTTATAGCCCTGCGATCCGCTACCACGTGCTTCTTGCCGATGAAACAGGTGTTCAAGTGGGTGATCCACTGTATGCAGAATGATGAACAGCAGGATTAAGTCACCCCTGAGACGACGGTTCGAAAAGTTGAAAAGGTTTAGAGTTTCAATCCTCTGCTATGGCCTGTTATATAGCCCGGTCAACAGTTTTGTAGCGCGATGGTATACGCGTTGCAGCAAGGTCATGTCATTCTGTAACCATTAAGACCATGCTTGAACTGCGCAATTCATTGTTGGTCTGATATAGGTGTTAATTATCCGCGGGAGTATCTGCTTTGTGAAACTGCCAAAGATCCTTCTGAGCAATGCTAAGCTTTGGTAGGACTTTTTGTTTACAGCAGAACACTGTCGTGAAGCAATCGATTGGAATATGTTTGGGACCGATCGTGTATTCATAATGCAGAGGAATTTGTGTGCAATCGGTTAGAGTACTCTGCCGTGAAGACTTCAAGTTGCTGCTTATCAACACACCCAGGTCTTTCTCTTCTGTAACCCATGGAAGTTGCTGAGTTCCCGGAGAGTAAGGGAATTCGAATGATTCACCGACGTTTCACATTTTACATTTTTGGATTTGAATGGTAGGCAGTTTTGCGCGGATCACGTATGAAGTGCTTTGAGATTTTTTTGTAGAATTTGGCAATCTTCTATGGTGCGTACGCGAGTCCAGACTTTGACGTCATCCGCAAATAAAATGATTTTGCTGCCAAGATTTCAGGTATATCGTTGGCGTACACCAGTAAGAGTATTGGCCCCAAGACTGAGCCTTGAGGTACGCCACTTGTAACTTCTACTGGGCTGGATAGTGCTGGATAGTAGATGAAACATACTAAGCAAGTGCACATATAAAGATTGGGGTTCCCCAGGACTCCGTCTTGGGGCCGTTGCTGTTCCTCATCTTCATTGATGATCTAGCCAACCAACTGCGCTCACCCTGTTATATGTTTGCTGATGACGTTGAAATTGTCAGTAGGTCGGATAACTCCGATCTGATAATTGAAGTAGAAGCTGTGATGCATGTGCGATTAAGTGGGAAGTTCCCCTAACCTAGATAAGAGTCACATGCTCTCTAAACTGGCAGGCAACATGATTGTCTATTCGCCCTCAGCGCACACGGAGTTTTATAGGGTGAAATCTACTAAGGACCTAGGAATCGTAGTCTCCGCAAACTTCAAGTGGGCTGACCAATGTGCTGCTGCGGCTCAAAGGGCCACGAGGGATCTCCTTCGACTACGTTCAGCCCTCACTTGCAGAAAAGCTGAGGTGCTATTGCCACTATACAAGACAATAGTCACGCCACATTGAGAATACTGTATCCAGGCTTGGGAGCCGTATTACCAGAAGGATATCGTGCAGCTAGAAAAGGTACAGAAGCTGGTCAGTCGCATGATCGATGGGTTAGCATACACCAATTATGAAAATGGTCTATTAACACTAGGAATTTTCTCGCTTAGGAGAAGGCAACTTAAGGGGATCTTATAGAGACCTTCAAGGTTGTCGAAGAATTAAGTTGTCTCGAATTCGATGAATTCTTTTTGTTCTCTCCTCTGGTTGGTACACGAGGGCACAGTCTTAAGTTAGGTAAACAGTACACCAGGCTCGAATCCAGAACGCACTTCTTTAGGATCCGTGTAGTGAACGCGTGGAACTCACTTCTTGCAGAAGAAATCTCGGCAACTTCAGTAATTGCGTTCAAACATGGGCTGGATGAACAATGTCAGGTGTTCTTTTCGGAGCATTACCTTCAAGACTAAGCCCCTCCAAATTTATGGTCAAAAACCACAAAAATATTTGGAAAACCATTTTTAAACACAAAAAGCGTTTCTTTTTCATTTTTTTGTATTTGTTAAAATAAACTGCTGTCCATCGTCTTTTTATTCGATTGGGCATGCAACATGCAATAACTCTCTCACCTTCCGGTGATGGGACCTCTCCATTCTTCTATTCACAGTTACACACGCCTGTGTTACACATGCCTGTGTTACTTACGAATAAATCCTGGTAGTGGCGAGTGTTTTCAAGCACACCTTCAGAAGAATCTGGGCACTCGTTTCGACTTAGTCGACTATCGCCCTGTGATACTGATACTGAAATACAACACGGATAGTATATTGGCTTCACAATCGTCTAGGATATCAGTTCAGTTTAGTTCAGTTGCACAGGACAGTAAGTGGCTAACGAGCTAATCAAGCGTCTAGAAGTTTTTACAGTGGAAAGCTACAGAGAAGCAACCACAACTGCCAAAACGATTTTTCTTGTTGTGATTTGAAACCGGAGGACGGAAAAGTTGCCGATAACGACCTGTCTAAGACGACTGCCTCTCAGGTTTTTTTCAGTAGCGTTCAACGACTGTATAAATTCCTCACAAACTCACTGTCAGGTCTTTAACCTGACACCTAGTGTCTCATATATAGATGAGTTTACTGTCAATGAGCTGAAGGTTTGTTTTACGCACTAATCCATTTGTCGGGTCACAAATCCAGGAAACCGGTACAGCTCTACTCAATTATGCTAAAAATCTTGCCTAGTGCTTGCCAAACCGTTTTTCCAGGTCTTTATCATGCCTGCAATAGGAGTTGTTCCCAGTAAGTGGAGGAAGCCATAGTCGTGCCAATACACAAGGGTGGTTGCAGGTCAACTGTTGGTAACTATAGACCGGTCAGCCTGACCAGCACCGTCTCGAAAGTAATGGAAAACTGCTGCGTGATAAAATCTGTCAGCATCTTTGTCGGCATTCTCTGTTGAGTGTAACTCAGCATGGATTTCTTAAGGGTAGATCCTGCCTGACTAACCTCCTTAGCTTTCTCAATACTGCCACTAAAAGAATGGATGAAGGAAGCCTGTCGAAGCCCTCTACCTAGACTTCAGCAAGGCTTT
>JACCGJ010000266.1:4810-40951 GCA_013407085.1 Atriophallophorus winterbourni | reverse complement strand
GAGAAAATCGTAAATTCAAACGCTACACAAAACCTTAAAAGAAGCAGATGGATAAAATTATGGTTACAGTAATCGATATTGTTGTTGCTTCTTTCTGTTCCGTCAAAATCGCCTTCCACACTGTTTTTCTGACCTGTCATAATCCTATTGCTTTACGGACCCTTGTGCTTATTTTGACATTGAATTACTGCGCACAATTTGTCGTAATCTCGATTGCGTGGGACGGTCGGACATTTGAATTTGATTTGACTTTTGACTCGTGTACGTAACTTGGTACGTACTCGATATTGTTTTGACATTGACCCTGATTTTACCCTGGTTGACCCCAATAATTGAGGTATGTTTTTACTAAATTTTGATAGCTTCAATACAGTACCGCTTTTATAGACAAATCCGCTTTGGGTTCTAAAAAACCTCTGGGATTTTGCGTGTCACTCAACTTGGGACGTTTCATTGATTGTCAAATACAATCAAAAATTGTTGATCGCGATTTTATGAGTTTTCTTTTTGGTGTATTAACTGGACAGTTAGATCTATTTAACGGCTACCTGTTCTGGTTGAATTGAATGGAAGCTTTAATTGTGGCAATTCGTATGTCTATGCAGAGGACTCCCGGTTGTAACGGTAAAATTTGCCATATTTTTCGGTTCTCATTTTACAATTGCGCATGGAGTGGAAATACTTGAGCATAGATTCCAATATAGACTCACCGAGGTCAATCATTACTGTCTCCACCTATTGACGGCCAACAGTCAAAAACTGGTTGTTGGCTGTAGGCGGATGAGCAAAACTAGACATTGTTCGATTAAGCCCGTGCCCAGTAATGAATCTGTGATCTAAATTTGAAAGCGTGGTTCATTGTTAAAACCGAATTTAACAGTGGCTTTTAAGCACTATTTTATTTGTTTCGACAGAAGTTGTATGCGCCAAGCAACAAACCCAAACGAAACAAAGGGATGGTCGAAGTCATTATGGAAGTCACAGAAGCCCACGAAGCAACCGATAAAGCAGTGCATCCTGAACACGATCAGCTACAATGGGGATTCCTCAGTGATATATTTGGTTTGCATGATGTATCTTTGGCGTTCCCAAATATAAGAATTATAAGGGCATCGGTCCAATGCCCCTTAACTTACGTAGACATATGTTGGGCACGGTTAAAACTCTTTGGGAAAATGGTCGCAGGCTAATACCGCGAGAAATTGGTCTTAGCAAATTAAAACCTCAAATAGTACAGATAGATGCAACATTACTTTTAATAGAAACATCACCAAGTCAATCAGTAGCTGGCGTGTCAGAAACAAATGCAGTCGACACTATAGATTACTGTTTTACAACAATACAGCCCCAAAACGATCAGGCATCCTTACAAACAAAAACCCTCAAATGCCGACTCGGGAGGAGTCGGCCTAACAGGTATTCTGCACTCCGCTAGCCCATGTCCAACACCGCATCTTGGCTGAGAAAAACAGCATTAAAATGCCTGATTCACTTGTGGATTTTTAATTGAATTCAATTTACTGAATCTGCAAAGAAGTATCATTCACCCAGAAAACTTACCCCAACGCGCAATCAGTGAGTTCTTGGATGATATTCCTCTTTGTAACCACATCGCATGTAATACCCGATAACGCGTAACCGATGTTGCTCCACTCATAGATCTTGTTCTGACAAGCAGTGAACATGACATTTATGAATTTTCTTACGAAAGTCCACTGGGACTAAGTGTTAAAGTCGTCATCGAGTTTGAGTATCAGTTTTAAGTTGTACGATGCTCATCAAAACACGATTAACTGCCAACCAGAAACCAGCAACGAACAGGAGTTTTGGGTATGGTCAATATCGCATCTCTAGAATTTAATCTAAGTGATCTCTACATTTGTCCTCGAGAAGTAACAACGAATTTAAACAATATGAAGCCGACCTCGTCAATGATTAAAGGTACGAAAGGTTGCTTAGCGACAGCATCGGTATTACCTATCAACAGGGACCTGGGAAACATTTCGTTTACTTAGGATCAAAGTAAACAACTTTGTCATCCAAGACAAGTTATACTACCAAGAACGGATATCACGCATGATGGAGTTCAACCCCAAAATCCTCTATCATATGGTTTCATGATCATGCTAATGTGTAACCAGGAGTTGCGTCCGTGAACACGTCAGCTGGACCATCAACAACTGCATCAGAAACTGCGGAAGCATTAGCCACATTTTATTCACCTGTATCTAGTACGAGAGAACATGCAATTTACACCCCAAAGCAAACCATTTCGAACACGATTGCCCTGAATTAAATAAATGTCACGTCGAAACGCGTCCCTCGTACATTATTCAATACAAAACCGAAGTCTCCACGGGACTGACGGAATAACCCCCTCATATTGCAGCAATGTGCGAACTTCTATACAAATCTCCCACATTTTGTATTAAACACCGGCAAATGGCGTGATTTTTACCGATTGGATACGTGAAACAATTACTCCTACTTTTAAAGATAGAAGCCGCTCCGACGTTCGTAATTACCGACCCGTTACTCTGTCACGTGTGATTTCCAAATTACTTGAGCGCCTCTTTGTTGACGATTTTATGAAGAAATTGAAAATAATCAGTTGCTTTCGAGAAAACAGCATGGATGTAGACGGAATTATTTATTAGACTGAAAACGCTGGATTATTGAACACAAGAGGTAGATAAAGGGCAAGCGATTCATGCCTCATACCTAAATATCTCTAAAGCATCTGATCGTCTTGACCATACACTACTACTGGGAAAGCATTAAAGGCGTGTTATAGCCGGAAAGTTGTTGAATTGGCTAAATGACTACCTACCAAATCACAATACTCATGTACGTGTTGACGAAGCATTATCAAAACAAATCGAAGCTAATAGCGGAGTCGGTTCAGTCCTTGATCCGATCTTCTTTCTGGTTTATGTCAATGAAATACCGAAACGTGTTCCGTGTAAGATTTTGTTATTTACGTACAACATAAAGATATGGAGTTGCATTCGCAGCCCTGAAGACTGTCTGCTCTTACAAAAAGATCTTGATACGCGTTACAACTGATCGTTGAAGAACAAACTGCCGTTCAACTTCAACAAATGCAGGCTCATGAAGGTGGCGACTCGAATAGAGTTCACATAACATATAGGTTCGCATGACACTAAAATTGCAGTGAATAAAAAGATTTGGGTCTTGATATGCTCCAGTTTTAAAAAAACTCACATTAAACTAACACTGTCTTTACAATGGCAACACGTGTACTCAATTTACCTAAACGGATATTTTTGAAATTTTCGCTCAAGATATTCCTAAGGATCATGAATACATACTTGAGACCAGTCATTTATTAAGGTGTACAGTCATGGTCCCGTGACTCAAAAAGGATGTCGAACTTATGCAGCAAATCTATCACCGCTCAAAAAACTATTTCTCAGTATCCGAAACAAGCCTTATAAAGAGAAGATAGTTCACCTGAATCTGTTCGGCTTTCCTTATCAACAAATCAGAGGAGACGTTATCCTACTTTACAAAATATTCCAAACTCATAACCATCTCTTTCAGGATTTATTCACGCGAAGGGAACTATGAACTATATGTTGGTGGTACCCCATTCCCGCATGAACTGCATAAGGTATTTTTTATTCTGTCCGTGTCTGTTTTACTTGGAACACTTGACCTTCTAACGGTGCTCACTGCACTAGCTTGCGTGACTTTAAAACGAAACTAGACGAGTTTTGAGTGAATTATTCGTTTCCCAGCTACTTATATACTGTTTAATCTAATTACTTATCGTGTTTAATACACTTAGAGTTATTGTTAAGCTTGTTGCTTTTTAAAACATTAAAAACCTTGAATTACCATTGAATATAAATAGGTATAGCCGAACTATTTACCTTTTCGCCAATAAGTGTGATAACTGTTTGCCATATCTCGAATTTATTTGAACCTCTTAAGTGTTAAATCATTCACCAGTTGATCAGAAGACCTATGGATAATTCGAGATTGTACATAATCGCTTTCCGAATTGATATCACGTGTCTGTTTAACATGGAGTGAAAAATATCCCCAGTTTTGCTAATTGCTGCATCCAGTTAAGCATTTGAGCGAAGCTATTAAGCTTATCATCAATCAAATCAACTCGACTCGACATTCAGATCGACTAACGCAGCCAATCGATGTGACATTTCGATATGCGTGGTGTCAACCACGAGTCGGGTGTGAAGTAATAATTTACGGATGGAAAAGTTTCATCAATATTGTAAGAGCAGCAGCAGCAGTTAGTTAGTTACTGCCCTATTTGATAGTTTGGTTTGTTCAGTAAATAGATGCCGAAAAAATTGCAAACACACCGGCATTTTGGATTTTATATAATTTGTTTACGGAAATATCTATCAATAAAATATTATTGAAATGATAGAATAAAATATTCGATATGCATAAGTGAACGGAACTTTAAAGATTTGTTGTTTAGCATCGTTGAACCGTGCTCATAATGATTGACGTTTTTGGAATTTTTTGGTTTACATATGTGGCGAAAGTAAATCTTTTGAATATGAACTATGCTTGAACACGATTGTCAAAATCTGAAAAGGGTTAAAGCCCAACTTATGGATGAAATAAAAGTATTCGGACGTTTTGCTTATTGCACGAATTACATGACATGATTCTTGCTTTAACTCTCGTCAGGTTTGAGCAATAAGTTCACGGTTGCAAGTTGGATACCCTGCATTCTAAACAGAAGTGCCGCAGTTATTTTGATTCAGTACGGGTATGCTTTCTTTTGGAATCCTTCACATGCTTATTCGGTAAATTTCACTAGTTTCAAGCGCATGCGGATCCTGATCTCACTGTCCCTACCTGCTGAGTGCAAACAGTACGAAACCGGTCGTGAGGTGAGTGTGATGGAAATGCATGCAAATGAGCATTTTCGTTCACTAAGTTAACTTTGTGTAATACAAAACCTGATAATCATATGCGATGATATAAACTCCGCTTAGTAACGGATTATTTTGCTACGGTACACTAGTCATGCAGTGCGGTTCGTATATTTATGTTGTTGTTGGCCTTCTTCTGTCGATGTCTACCTGCAGCTGTGTGAACCTTTGTGTGAATTGTTTAAACATTCTCTAATTGAAGGAGTGGTGCCAACAGAGTGGAAGACAGGGGTAATTTCACCTATCTATAAAGACGGTAGGCGTTCCAATCCGGCAAACTACCGTCCTGTCAGCCTACTTACTGTTCTAGAGCGTATAGTGACGGAAAATGTAGTTCATCACGTGGAATCACAAAATATACTATTTGTAGCGCAGCATAGTTTTCGTAAATTTCGCTCATGCTTGACAAGCTTGTTGACGGTGTTAAACGACTGGACCCAAGCGGTTGACGAAGGAGCTAGCATCCACGCTTGCTATCTGGATATGTCTAAAGATTTTGACCGAGTTGATCACTTTCGACTAATACAAAAGCTGAAGCAGATGGGTATCAGCGGACAGCTATCAGTATGGCTTGAAATTTACTTCAGTGGGCCCAAGGCGATCGTTCGAATCAACGGGGTACAATCACAGGCTATTGATGCCTCTAGTGGCTTACCGCAAGGTTCAGTCCTCGGGCCAGTACTTTTCTTGGTTTACATCATCGACCTACCAGAGTCGCTCGCATGCAAGGTGATTCTCTTTGCTGATAACATTAAACTTTGGACGCGGATAAAAACAACTGCGGACTGTGTACAGCTGCAACGTGATCTAGATGCTCCACATGAATGGTCGGTACGGAATAATTTGCCATTCAATTTCCGAAAATGCAATGTGTTGCGAATTGGTAAGACATTCCAGTACCAATATCACTTTGGGCAGACGATTTTAGGCTGGACCGAGTCGGAAAGGGATCTTGGAGTCTGGTTATGCGGCAGCCTGCAGAACAGCCTGCATTGTGAGTTTATCTACAAGCGTGCTCCCAAGCTTCTAGGTATGCTGCGACGGATTTTCAGAACATTCTCGCCTGGAACGTCGCCCACCATCATGAAAGCCTACTTAATTCCAACCATGGAGCATACATCATAAGCTTGGACTCCGTGGTTAAAAAAGGATATACTATTGCTTGACAAAATATAGTATCGTGCAACCAAACTCGTAAGAGGTTTCCGGAAACTAACGTACGAGGAACGATTGCAACAACTGAGGCTCCCCACTCACCTTCAAAGAAGCCATCGAAGCGATGTGATACTAACATACAAAATATTAAATACTCCACATCATCCTTTCAAACATTTATTCGAATACTGTGATTCACGACATACACGCAGCCACTCAGCGACACTGCAAATTCCCCACAACCGTATCAGCTGTCGCCGATATTTTTATTGTGTTCGTGTCTGTTTCCTTTGGAATTCTCTCCCCGAAACTCTTGTCATCTCTCCCAGCATCGAAAGGTTTATTCGAAATTTGGATACTTATTTGTTGCGTAACGATTTAACGACACCTGCGTATTGACTCATGGTAATTCCCATATTGGTTTTTGTGGTTTTTATCAAGCTATATGCTTTTTAGACCATTAAAATTGAATTGAATTGAATTGAACTATACAACTTGACTATACTTAACATTACATGTTTATTTTATACCTATTTCCTGAACGAATATTTACTATGATATGGTAATTGTGAAGCTATGTGCTTTTTAAGACCATAAACTCTTGAATCTGTAGTTATTGTAATCTTGTATTCTTTTTTATAGCAAAAATTGAATTGTGAAGTTATAAAACACTGAATAAATCGTAGCTATTAATTGGGAGCCACCATCCCAAAACAAAAGCATATTTTCAACATTGAGTTATTTGGAGTGTAAATTGAAATCACCTTCAAGTACACAAAACATTTAACCAACACGCCGTGAATACTCTACCGTTACGGATTAGTTCCAATTATCTGCATACCGGTTCTTCATTTTAATTTAAGTAGTCAGGCGTAACTGAGCATGCTCTCTAAACTCAGCAGGTTGCGAATGTTTAAATATGGATTGTTGAAACATGTAGGTCCGAAATGATAGGCAGTAGCATGATTTGTTTATCACTAGTAATGGCAAAAACTCACAAAGCTAAATCAACTTCTAACCTGTCAATTATTGGAAAGTTGCTTAATTTCTGGCGAATCTTTCTCGCTGAAAAGCACACACGCTTGCAGTCAACGGGAAGGACAATCTATGTTGCGACATTCAGGCGAATCCGTCTGTCTAGAAACCCAAACTTAATGTCCCAGTCTGCGACTATGGTGGATGAAGAGTGAGTTCCAATTATGGGAACATGGTAAGCAATTTTGCGTGACTCGTTCAATAAATGACAATGATTTCCTGGACAATGCATGCTCCGATTCCGGACATTAATTAGATTTTAACTTAAAATGGTTTGAGTAGCCAAATTTAGTTTTCTGGGTTCTTAACCGAAATTGTTTTAGAACGGTAACAGTTTTGTAAATTAAAAGCGTGGCGCAGCTAAATGCTCAACATAGATTGTGCGATCAGATTTACTAAGCGCTTCGCTGTTGGCTACCATTTATGAAGGTGCACAACATAGTGAATCTTCACATGATTTTAGCTCAGTCCCGATATTTATTGCGGAAATGAGATTTGATCTTTATTCGCGTGATGATTTATGGACCTCTGGAGATGGTCGAGCTATACCGAACAGTATTCGCATGGCACTAAAGGAGCTAATTCTGCCCATATAACTTTTCTGGAACTTCTAGACCAGCGGGCGTTGACAACCAACGGCGTTAACTTCACTTTGTGCATGGCAGTTAATATTTACACATTCTGAAATACAAAAGCAGCACGCTTAGTCTATCTAATTTAAATTCTTATTGAGATAAATATAATTGCAATGAAAATGTCTGTAAGTAAATCAATAATTCAAATAATAACATAATACTTGCGCGATGGGAAGACATTTGTGTGCAATCGGTTCGAGCAGTTATTGGTAACGTTTCACTGACGAAGCTTTTGTGTCAGAACTGAAACGTTACCAAAAACTGCTCTAACCGATTGTACACAAATTTCTTCCCGTTATGATGATACGATCGATCCCAAGCACATGAACATTTAGGTTTTAGACAAATCGGGTTACGGAAGTGGGCCATGAATGCGGTTCACACTTTGTCGGTGATTTTTATGCTGATTGACATTTAGAACACGAGCGAACGAGGTTCTCAATGTGTGAATCCTTAAGAGGCCAGTACACGAAGCTGTGCGCTATTGCCTTCATACGATTTATCCCGGGATGACTTGTGTGGAATTGTTTGAGAACTGTTGAACGGAGTTTCTTTGGAATTACCACTTTATCCGAAAACATGAGACACCCGTCCACGATCGAAAGGGCTGTAATTCCGTTCAGCTGAGGTGAGTGATCGTGCTGCGTGAGCAATGGCTTTTTCGGTTCCATCCTTGAAGACATGTGAGATAACTCCTCCGATTCCGTCGCTAGGAGCGTCCGAGGCTAGAACGATTGGGAGCCTTGGGTCGTAATGTGTCAGTAAAAGGTCTGAGGTCAGCATCGACTTTATCTTCTCGAAAGCTTGTTGGGTCTCTTTTGACCATATCCAAGGGATATCCTTCTTCAGTAGATTATTGAGAGGGCCGCGTAACTTGTGCATTGATAGTAAAAATTCGCCATAGTAGCTGACCAACCCGAGGAATGATCGCAATGTTGGTATATCATGTGGTGGTGGCATATTCTGAATTGCATCAATGTTTGATGGGTCCGGCCGTCGACCATGACGATCAATGATAAATCCGATATATCTTATAGATTCCATGAAAAATTCACATTTTTCGGCTCGTAAACGGAAGCCATATTCGTTTACCCGTTTGAGAACTTCTTTTATACGATCACGTAGTTCATCCACATTTAATCCGACTATGATTATATCGTCGAGATAGGCAGCAGCATATGGTAAACCATGGAGAATGGTATCCATGATCTGTTGAAAGATAGCAAGTGCAGTCTTGACATTAAATGGCAAGCATTGGTACTGGAAGAGCCCACGGTGAGTTTTGATGGTTAATAGCTCTCAATAATTTCAAAATCAGGTCATTTCTTAATCATTTCCATTTCTCGTTTTATGCTCAATTATGTCGAGAATCTTTGTTCGTAAGTTGAGCCGTTTCAAATGGTAGTAATATTTTAAAGACCTCCCATTGTGTAACTTTACAATCATACGTAAATTCAGCCATCCAAAATGACGAAATATTCTTTTTGTCAGCAAGATTCAGTTACATCAGGCTTTCAAAAGAGCATCTGATAATTCATGCGGCTCTTTCGGTTAGCTAGCTACTCCACGCTTAAAAGGATCAACATTAAAACTGACAGGTTAAACTTTAAATCAGGAAATTAATGATGGAAGCAATCTCAGAATGTCCTATTGTGTCCGATTGCTATATTCTTGCTGCCAAAAATATCGAGTTTGCCAAAATTTAAATAAAACGACGAAAGTAATGTGTTGCTCACATCCCCATCCCTTAAATAAAACGAATTTGATAATGGAAAATAATAGCGAAGGATCATCATGGTAAAAATGTTCAACTTCTATAAATTTACGGTTCAATCATTGCAGAAACATATTCTAACAGATTAGGATATGGAGATTTTGAGAACTGCCAACAAATTTTGATAAATTTCTTGGTTTTCCTGATCGAGTTCATAAAATTGATCAGGATTTGAATTTATAGGATAACAAATGTGCTCTTTCCAGTGTTAGTACGATTGGTACTGCTCCAAATTATTAGATGGTCTAGATTAATTCTCTGGTTTTTGATTCTGTGATCGATGGCGAACATAGATGTATATTGCGAGCGTATGACCATCTAGACACCCTCCGACGACTTCCAATGTGACTGTAAGTATGCAGTCGTTCGGTGCCCTTTACCAAGAGTTGACGTATTCACCATTTAGCAGAACCTGCTCTTCTGCTGGTTGATGCCTACGCTTCAAGCTGTGTCACCGAACAAAGCTGTCCAGAGAAATTTAGGTCAAATTCGAAGAAATAGGTCTCTATATATTCGCCTATTAACCTGTCCAAAGCGTTAGACCTTTGTCAGCAAGGCCCGCAAATTGTCTCAACATAAGTGAAATGTATGCCCAAATTTTTGCGAATAAACAACGAAATATTATCAAAATAATTCTACGATTTTAACTTTGAATAAAATCTTTATTATAGTCATCATCATCAATAATATTAATTCGTTTTTCGTCTTTTTTCCCATTTCTGCTTAAAAAATTCATTTCGACTATAACGAAGTTTGATGGCGTTCAAGTGGTCTGGTGTGGGAAATATACTCCTCGAGGACCAATAGTTCGAGTCATTTCGATTGATATTTTTGGATTTGCCTGGAGCATTCTAGAAAATGAAAAAAATTTATAAGATTAGAAATATAATCAGTTTAGTTCAGTCAGCAAGTAGGTAATTTTATGCACCTTTGTAATTTTTCCCAAGCTGCTCGATCATTGTTCGTGTAGATTGTCGTAGATTGTCGAATCTCAAAAAATATGAGGGAACATCAAGTGTGAAGCGTTAGTCGGAGGTAAGCCATCATTCAATTTGTAAAACACATCGGTGCGATTTTAATTCGACAAGGTACAAAATGTTTCCGTCTATTTTCCCGTCAGAGATACGATGACGATCAAATATTAACATTTTTGTTTAAAAAACATTTTTGCTGCGCAAGTTTAATTCAATTTAAAATTTCGTCCGTCATCATAAGGTATACAAACGTACGGTAACCAAACCCCTGTGATGTAAATGTCAAATTTTATTGAGACGTAAAGGTTGACATTTGCAATTATCAGTTTTACGGTAGAAAAAATACTCAAAAAGAAACGAGAAAATGAATTATCGCTAATATTTTGGTGAATGTTTATTGTTTGATTCACATACTGAGAGCACTCAATTCATTCCATATGATTGCGGAAAGGAAATGAATGAAAATAGATTAGGAGAAATATTCTATCGCATTCACAATCGATAAAGAAAATTCAGTAATGTACCATAAAGTCTTCAAAGCTTCTTCATTTTCAGGGTTGAACAGCTACAGTTGATGTACATGGAAGAAATTTCATGCATACAAATTTGACACCATTCACAATACTGGGTTTTCAAGTGGCCATGTTTATACACTGTTACGAGGTTCAGCAATAAAGTTTTGAGGCTCTGGAGCTTTGGTAGCATAATACCAAATGAAGCTTCCGTCTGACTATGATGGTAGATGGAAACCGTCAAAATGCATGTAAGCCAGATGGGTTGTTCGTGAACAAATGGTAAGCACGCACCTTATAACAAACTTGGCCACCAATCCACGCAGATAGCGTAGTGTCTCACGTACTCCATCGAGTTATCTCGATTAACTGTGTTAATGAAGCCAGATTCGCGTAGTTCTTATCGTCACGGAAAAGACCGCAAAACTTTCGGAAGCCCTCAAGTAGTGCATACAGAAACTGATCCTAAAAGTTATAACAAGTTCTGTTACTCACATCCTGCGCATACTTCTCAAACATCATTGCTTGCCGTCTTGCCTCATTCATTCAATTTCGACCATGGAAATTCAGTTCAGTTCAGTTGCACAGGACAGTAAGTGACGAACGAGCCAATCGAGCGTCCAGAATTTCTTTCGGTGGAAAGCTGCTGTAATGGAATTGAATTGAAATGCGAATCCCAACAGAAATCGAATTGAGAAGTCAAGGCACGGCAAACAGAATGTAATGTGTTTAACGGGTGAGTTGATTATGTACCAAAATCGTATTCAACAGATGAATATTGTTCACTGAGCTATCGAACAAAAAATCCGTGGAATGCGAGTGATAACGATAACAGGAAATCGATAAATCAATATGGCATTATCGGCAATCGAAACTTGACATCCTGTTGGAGGAGAGTTCAGCCAACCAGCTCAGCTTGCATCGTGGTGGGTAAGATTTGCGGAACCACACCACAACCTTCCCCCCTCGAAATTGTTGCGTTGTTCCGATTCGCCAACCTCGCAGACCTTCTAAGAGCAGTTGACTCCTGAGGTTTCACACTTGGTTCTGGTTGATGCGTTGATTCCTGATTGATGTTTTCCTCTACTGACCTTTTGAATTGTACTTGACTTTTGTGGCGTTGGTGCACACTTGCATCCTTTAGGTCAGTGATCTCAATCATTGAATTTCCGATCTGTCGCGTGACGATGCCATGAGCGGGTCTCAAGTCGTTTCCTCTGAAATAAGTCACATCACTCGAATCCATTCGGTGTAGGGAAGTTCGGAGTGTCCTGGATTTGAACAACTTGGCTGGGCTCTCTCTGGTCGTGCAATGGACGGCATTACGGTATTGCAGTAGAAAGTTATCAATGAATACGTCCAAGGCTTGGAAGCTCCCAGGATTGGCTGAGTGAATAGCACTCTTGATAGTTTTCACAAGATTCTCTGCAGCGCCATTGGAACATGGATGCCGCGGAGCAGTTCGTAAGTGTCGGCACCCGATGCTATCCAGCCATTCCTTCATTTCATTGGAACAGAATTGGGCACCATTGTCAGTGATAAGTACTTGTGGGATTCCTTCACGGCTGAAACACTTCCTTAGAGCTTGCATTGTGAACGCCGTCGTTGCTGTGGTTGTCAGAAAGACTTCTGGCCACTTGGAATACGAGTCGGTGATCACAAGTGCGAAGTACTTTCCCAAAAACGGTCCACAATAATCTGCATGGATTCGTTGCCAGGGAAGGTAACTGTCGGGCCATGGTGTCCAGTCCCTTGGGCGTGAATTGATTTTGTGCAAGCAAGCCTCGCAGTTCATAGCTGTACTTCTGATGTCGGCATCAATTTCTGGCCACCAAACCTCTTGCCGTGCCAACGATTTCATTTTTTCAATGCCCATATGGCCCTTATGTAGATCGTCCAAGACAGGCTTCCTCAACGGTGGCGGGATGAGCAATCGGTCTCCCCGACAAATCACACCGTCCGGTTGTATCAGTAGCTCATCACGGATCTGGTAAAGGCGTAGGTATTTCTTCCGCACATCTGGACGCCAACCGTTCCGTATGGCTGACATAACTGTTGAATAGTACTTCTTCGTGAACGTTCGTAGTTGCTCACGGGAAACGGCACATGATTGGGAGGTGAGACAGCATGCTTCCGCTGGAGAAAGTTTTGCGTGCCTGGACAGGAAGTCGGCCTGCGGAATATCTTTTCCTGCTCTATGGACAATCTCATAATCGTATCCTGCAAGGTAGATACTCCATCTTTGTAACGTAGCTTTTACAAGCGATTTCTTTGGATTGAATAAGAATTGCAGAGCTTGGTGGTCCGTGACAATCTGGAATCGTATTCCGAATAGATATTTGTGAAGTCGCTTGACCGCCCTGAATATCGCCAGTGCCTCCTTTTGCGTTTGTGAGTATACTCGTTCTGCTTGGTTCAACAATCGGGATATACAGATGATCGGGAACCCTTCCTGCTCCAACACAGCACCAATTCCGACGTCCGATGAATCTGTGATCAAAGTGGTGGGTTTCATAGGCGAAAACGCCACCAGTACTGGTCGGTCCACGATAGCTTGAATCAAGGTGCGCAACACTGACTCCAGTTAATCATTCCATCCCCACTTTTGTGCATGCTGAGCAAGAAATATCGGTTGTGCCCGGGCTGCGAAATTCGGAATAAATCGTGAGTAGTATTGAAGACAACCCATTATTGATCGCAGTTTGCATTGATCACTTGGTGATTGCTCATTAGTAAGTGCATCATATTGAGTAGGATCTGGTCGGTATCCTTTGGAATCTATCACGTAGCCAAGAAATTGTAGTTCATTGACTCGGAACACGCATTTTGACGGCTTGATTGCTACGTTTTTAGCTGCAAGTCGTTCCATCAGTGCCAATAGTCTTTGGTCGTGTTCCTCATGCGTTCTTCCGTAGATAATAAGATCGTCCTGGTAGGCTCGGACTCCTAGTAGGCCTTGGATCACCTTATCAATTGCCGATTGGAATATGCCTGAGGACACATGCAATCCGAATGGGAGGAAATTAAATTGAAATAAACCCCATGGAGTATTGATTGTCGTCAGTGGTTTTGACTTCTCTTCGAGTGGTATTTGCAAATATGCATTCGCAAGGTCAATCTTTGAGAATATCTTACTACCGTGAATTGCCCTCATAAAGTCTTCCGGCTCTTCTGTTGTCGCGGCACAACGCTTCAGTCTCGGGTTAAGTGTTAGTCTGTAGTCGCCGCATATTCTCGGTGTCTTTCCATCGCTTTTCACTGCTACAACAATAGGTGTTGCCCATGCTGACGAACCAACTGGAGAAATAATACCAGTGCTTTCCAACTTCTTCAGGGTATTGAAGACGCCGTCTCTCACACCATAAGGCAAAATTCTACGTTTCAGGAATATCGGATCACCTTCAACTTCCAGTGTTGCTGGCTCTACCTTCATGCCACCAGTGTTCGTTGAACATTGGACGACCAATTTTCGTAGGGAGGACTGAATTTGTTCTCCTGAATTCTCAACGGGCACAACATTCAGCGATACAGGATGCTTGAGGGCTCGCAGGGCTTTCAGACCGAGGATTGCTGGACTGCTTCTAGATACCAAGAATCGGACTGGAATTGAAATCTCCTTGTCTTGTTTCACAAATAAAGTGGTTTCACCTGTCAGTGGCAAATTGTGTCCGGTAACGCCACGAAGTTTAACGTTGGTCGGTTGCACATGCGCCTCTGGGGCCACCCGGTTCAAGATTTCGGCGGGGATGACTGATTCACTGCTACCGGTATCGACGATGAATTCAGCAGTTTCACTTGAATCGAACTGCAAGGATTTGTAGATGAATTGTTGTGCTGGACTCTTCAGTTGCAGAACATAAGTTGAACCGTCATCCTCCTGATTGACCACTGGATTCTGTTGGGTCAGGTTGCATTGTTTACTCCGACAAACCTTCTTTATATGTCCGCTCTTACCGCATCCATGGCACACTGCATTGCGGAATCGACAAGTTGACCGCAAGTGAAGATCACCACACGACATGCACTTATTTATCGGCTTTACGGTCTTGTCTCGGGCTTGGTTTTCACTTGTCTTGTTGGCCTGGTGCCGGTGTCTTGGCTGATTGGATCTGAGTGAACTTTTCTGAAAGAACACGGCACCTTGTTCGGTTGTCGCAGCAGTCACATCATCTCGCTGCTCGCAGATTTCACGGGCTTCGGCGTAGGTCAGGTCAGGTTTCATCAGCATTTTTCTTTGTAGGTCAACATTGTTAATACCAGCAATGAGACGATCCCTCAAATTATCTTCTAATAGATCACTGAATTCACATTTAGCAGCCTGTTTCTGTAGAATAAGGGTGAACTCACGGCAGCTTGTATTAGGATTTCGGACCAGTGTGTTAAATTTTGCCCGTTCGGTAGCTTTGAAATTCACCGGCATGACATGCTTCAGTAGAAGTGTCTTCAAATCTTGGAACGGCAGTGATGCAGGAGCCTTTGGATAGGATAGGTTCTTAAGTAACGAATATAATTCACGTCCCCCGTAGGTCAAGAAAAATGTTGACTTATTCTCCGGCTTGACGTCCTTCCGAATGCTGCTCCACAGCTCGAATCGTTCCACCCACTCTTCAATTTCTCCGGGATTAGAATGAAGATTTAATGGTTCAAGAGTCGGTTGATCCATCCTGCTCGCGACGCCAAATTGTAATGGAATTGAATTGAAATGCGAATCCCAACAGAAATCGAATTGAGAAGTCAAGGCACGGCAAACAGAATGTAATGTGTTTAACGGGTGAGTTGATTATGTACCAAAATCGTATTCAACAGATGAATATTGTTCACTGAGCTATCGAACAAAAAATCCGTGGAATGCGAGTGATAACGATAACAGGAAATCGATAAATCAATATGGCATTATCGGCAATCGAAACTTGACATCCTGTTGGAGTTGAGTTCAGCCAACCAGCTCAGCTTGCATCGTGGTGGGTAGGATTTGCGGAACCACACCACAGGTGCATTGTAAGCGCATTCGGATTTCATGTTCGGCTGAGTTTCAGATGATTGTATAGTCTGAAACGGGAAGAATAATCTCTTCCCCAAGAATTTCTCACCGCAATAGGTGATGCTAGCTTGGTTTGAGATTATTGTATGCGGTCCATGTGATCTACGTTCAGTAGTCGTGAGTAGTATCTGCTTGGAAACGACTGTCCACCAATACCTCCAAAGTCAGTAATCAACAGCATGTTCCTTCCGATTTTGTGCGTTCAATTTCAAGAGCATTTATAACTCGCTGCAACATCTTTGTACCGCATGTGCAGTCTACTGAAAAGACTAATTTTTCATTTCAACTGTCCATGCGGTAGCTCATTCGGAATGTAACAGTGTTCCCATCTGTACAGACGACCCAGAAATCGTACGCTACTGTCCTTGTAAGGAGCACATGAACTGCATTTTTTCTCAGATGATCCACGTTATTTTCAAGACGCGTCAGATGTGTAGCAGATTATTGGTGCGAGGCAACGGACAACCGAATCGGATATAATAACACTGACAGGCAGCGAACAACGATATTGCCTATTTGCTCCATTCCATTCCTTTTGCTTTCCTTCCAGTCGATGTACAGAACAACGCCATCGTTCTACAAAGATAAGATTCGGTATACCAGCGTTGTTCTCTGAGCCGAGACGTGGGGGTTCAAAGGCAAAGCCAACGCTAGAAGCCGTCATCAGCAAGCACCGCTAGGGCCGTAAACCAAACTGGTGAGCCCGGCGTGATTCGAACACGCAGGTTGGTTTGGTTTACGGCCCTAGCGGTGCTTGCTGATGACGGCTTCTAGCGTTGGCGTCTCGGCTCAGAGAACAACGCTGGTATACCGAACCTTATCTTTGTAGAACGATTGCGTTATTCTGTATATCGGTTGGAAGGAAAGCAAAAGGAATGGAATGGAGCAAATAGGCAGTATCGTTGTTCGCTGCCTGTCAGTGTTATTATATCCGTTCCGGTATTCCGTTGCCTCGCGCCATTTGAATGTATATTTTGAAAGGTGGTCGATATGACTGACCGGGCGGCGACGATCGATAATTGTACACGTGACGTTGATTGACCTTTGAATCGTGTGTCGGCCAAAGGTTGAATAGGTAGACGTGTACAATGGTGAATGCATAGAGACAATAGTCTGCTACAGATGCTCTATAACTCTATAACTGGAAAACAATAGGTTTCCGCTCTGTTACTGCTGATTTTCGACCCAAATTCTTCGTATGTCGACGAAAAGCAGGCAATTACGACCAAAGCTCTTCCTGAGTGAGCAAAAATGGCTGCA
Organism: Atriophallophorus winterbourni; assembly: GCA_013407085.1. Lineage (NCBI taxonomy): Eukaryota > Metazoa > Platyhelminthes > Trematoda > Plagiorchiida > Microphallidae > Atriophallophorus > Atriophallophorus winterbourni. Next base: position 23,628 of record JACCGJ010000266.1, on the reverse strand, counting down.
TTGTCGGATTAGCACAGCGTGTACCTTGGCTCGTTTCTCAAGCGTTTCAGATCAAAAAGTTTGCCGTTAAAACGCGTCCCTCAAGCGTGCTTCATAGCCTAGCGAAACAAATGCCAAACCGTGTGTGGAGCAAGGACACCTCCTTGTTTGACGACTCGGCAAATTTCAGAACCATATGCAGCGTAAGCATCTGTTCATCCGCTGCGTTTTGTCGGCATACTAATTACAATGCAGTAACTCAATGGGAGCTGTATTATGTTTTGTTTCATAACAATTGTGAGATCATATAGAGGCTAATTTCAGTCCAGTAGACAGTTACGACCTAGTAACAGTCTGCTGAACATCTAGAAAGCTGTGTTTTCATCTTTTGCGTTTGTTCGAACTTCAATAATACTGACCTTTTTTCGTCCAGGACAGCAGACATTACAGAAGTTTCAACCTCGAACCAGTCGCTCTTTCAAGGTTTCTTAAAAAAAACCACGTGTGCAAACAGTGATTCGTCGTATGCAGCTTTTAAGCATTTCCTAGGCTGAATATAATGAAATTGCTTTGTTGAGCTAATCTACGAAATCTTGCTCAAACAAACAAACAAACAGCAAGATGATCTTCGCAACAACGACTGGCATCAACCCTTAGCTTACCTGTCAATTTTGCGTCGTGAAATCTGGTCTGGTTAAGATTTAGTCTTACACGAAACAATGAACAGAATAAGCTCGAGCTGATATTGATTCTTCGAACCCACTACATTACCAAGAGACTGATTTCGGTGGTTTTGTTTGCAAGCTGTTAGTGACACAAATGTGCTAAATTTGGAAAAACGTTTTTAATTACTTCAATGGAATCAGGCTGTTTATAAAATCTTGTAGATCGCAAAAACTTATTTAATTAACAAATATCAATCCCTTTAGTTTATCTCCAACAAAGCTCAGTAACTACTGTAGCTTTGTGTTATAAAAAATGAGTATTCAGTGGATAACATGTTATCATGAAAAATTGTGGTTTTCACAGTAGCAGTTTAATCCGTTTTGGTGAAACAGCGGAAAAATTCCTTATTCAAGTTCTACGCCGTTTCTTATCACGATTATCTGGTTGATTGAATTGAAGTGAAAAAATGATTTGATCACACAGTTGGCTTGATGGAATTCGTTCGACCAAGTGGTAATTTGATTTACGAGCAGATTTCGTGAGAAACAAGTTCGTTCAGAACATATGCGCAAATCAACCCATTTGAGTAGATTATTGCGCGAGAAATAATGCGAATTGCAAGAGAAGAATCGGGTGAGTTGGAAACGATGGACTTTAGCCAAAGCTGGAACGATCCTTTGGTGAATACCAAAGTGTAGGCTTTCTTGATAGTCAAAACAGATTTAAAATATGACGCTCTAGGGGACTCGTGCAACACAGAGAACTGAGGGTAAAACTTGGGCTTCCGTTAAGCCAATAGTTGGAACACACCTCCTCGAGGAGCGGGCTTTTTAAATGACCGAGTTGGCTTGTAATGCATAGAGCTTGAAGTAGCGTGTGGATTTGATAACGAAACAAGCCTCAAACGTTCTCTGGGTACATACGATTACCACTTATCTCCGGTTTATTCATCACGCAGCTGTAGATGTGATATGATTTCATCAACTGGATAGGTATCAATTGTTCAAGCTAGTATTGGCACGCATTTACTCCTGAGTATGACAAAAGATCTTCGCCGCAGTTGGGGTCAATTTTTTCAAACTTTAGTGACATTTTTATTAACAATTCGAAGGTTTCCAATTACTCAATATTAAAAGACCTTATAGTTGTTGCTGGCATTGAAGAATAAACAAGGAAAAATTGGGGGAATCATAACACTCCAGAATATTACTGTTTTCATTATTTCAACAGATTTTAATGTTAGTCCATTAAAAGTTGGATACAAGTGAGGCACCGCAACTACCGATTGTGCAGAACATTGGAAGTGTCTATTGGCGCCTATTCGTACTCAACGCAGCATTCGTTCAAGTGTCTAGTGTTATTTTAGTGAAAAACGTGCATCTGTGTTGATATGGTGAATGTCACAGCAAGCACGATTGCGGGGTAAGTCAAGATCATCACAGAAGTTGTCAGCTTAAAACATATTTACTGCCGCGACAAAGGTGTCGGAGTTGGCCATCGGCATAAGAAATATTATTCAACAACTTAAAAACATCTGAAATACTCCTTCCATAGATATAAGTTTCATAATCCACTGACAAAACAGCGTGGAATGTAACTTGGCCAAAATAGATATCCTTGGACTTCATCGGCAATCTGCTGTGTTTCAAACGAAATTGGGATGGTCAAATCCTTCATAATTCATTAAAAACGTGATATCCTCGAGGCAAGAGAAGGTAAGCTCATATGTGTTTGCTTTTCAAGAAACAAGAATGTTGGACAGTTAGTCGAGGTTGGGCCAATGATCGAATAAATATGCATCGTCAAAATGAAGTAATCTACCAGTTGGGAGAATATAATCTCAATCATCGCTGCGCAATTTCGTTTTCAGAAACCCAAAAACGAAAAAGAGAATTGTCGTCCTCAGGAGACTATACTAATGGCGGAAATATGGATGGATATGCGAGGTTCAGTGCAACGTTGTTGGAGAACTATAGTACTGTGAATTACTCGTACAATGTTTATGAACGTGCGTGAGACACTCTTTCGAAACACTACAATAAACAATGAACTTGACTCTACTGTTTAGCTTTCAACTACAGGAAGATGCAAGACATACCCAATGCCCAATAAGAACATGAAAATGTGATATTTTCAGCAAAAAATCTTTCTTGATCTTGGAAACCCGAGAAAAGCTCGTTTAAAAGTACAACAAAATACAAGTTTAAAAACATTTGCCGAGTGAGAAATATAAAAATAAATCAAAAGTCCAACGATTAGCCTTTCGGCATAGACCAAAGACGAATAGTTCCGTCATCCGAGGCGGTACAAAGTTCAAGGGTATCACAGGAATCAGGCAAAGGACGCCATTGAACGCTGTTCACGTCTTCCCGGTGAGCCTCTGGTTGGTGTATCCACAAGGTTATCGGTGGGGAAAGCTCGGAATAATTTGATTGAATGAGTTGTTCGGAGGGAGGCACATGGAATACGCAAAGATGATTGTCCCCACCACCGGAAGCCAAGAATGTCCCGTCGGGCGACCTGAAGGGATTATTATCTAATCGATAAACTGTGAACAACATCAGCTTCATTAGACGCAAAGTAACGTGTTGCTCACTTTCACAGCACTTCACAGCACTTCGTAACTGGCTTCCGGTTGTTTGTCGACAGATCAGGTGGAGACAGTAAGACAAAACACGAGGCTCATTAAGCGCAAGTTTGGAGCCAGATAAGGTGAAGGGTAACGTGGGATAGAGGAATCTAGTCAGGTGACCAAAGTTCGCAAGCGTCTTGCGATGCAAACACATGTGGTACTATTTATTTGGTTTCATTGCTAGATAACCTGCCAATTATGTGTTTGGCCTCAAACAATAAACTGTTTCTCATGATTCGTGATTCTCATATCTGTCTAGGCCTGGGCAACCTGACAGTATCTTAGCCCATGTGCAGTCTCTGACTGTACGGCCCCTTGCCTAGATCAGGCTTGTGCTTTCATACATACATACATACCCACCTCCCCATGGCAACATACAATATCCTATCGATCAGCGAAGTTTACGAGACACGATTTCCTTGGGCAAATTATGACGATAGACACATTGTCACCGTCGACTTCAGCCTGATGTGAATCGTTTAAATTGTCTTTCTTCGAAATCAATCAAGCGAACTGGATATCTCCGCGTTGCGTTTACATCTCAGTAAGCCACGTCATTGAATCCTCACTCGACTTCGTCTTAGCGTGCCAACCACGCTGTGCGAAAAACGTGTGCCACGGTGATGCATTCTGGAAACGAGTTCCATTCAAAGCGAGTACCTGAAATTCTTTTTTATTTTACGGCCGCCGATAGTCAATCGTGCTAGTAACACTACATTTGCTGTATTTTCCGTTATGTCTCGTTACAGAAATTGATAAAGTCTACGAGCAACTTCCAGCCAGTATGGACTCCGATAGTATGAGTGGTCGTTTTGGCACACACACCCCGTCATTCTCTATCGATTTAGGATGTTATTGTGTGGTTTATGAAAACACAGGCATGGATCCAGGCAAAGTATTGCACAGTCAGAGACTGTGCGTGGGCTAAGATACTGATTGGTTGCCCAAACCTATACAGATATGAAAGAAAATGGCAGTGTGTTACCGCATGCAGCCTTGAGCAACTCAATTTAGCGCGGTGTTAACTGCGCAATAAATCAAACATGACGATTAGGTGTTCAACATTTGGTGCCGATGTGAATGTTGTCCGTGATAATGATGATGATCATGCGTGCCGAGCATACCAGTCGAACCGTCAAGCAACTTGACGTACAGCCGCGTTGGCGACTTTTACATTATGGCGCCACAAAACAATTTCAGCTCGAAAATGGAAATTTTTCGAAACCAAAAAACTTCTTGCTTTGGCGCCAGTATAAGTGATCGTTTGAATCAGAATAGCCCTATGCTGTGAGAAGGTCAGAATATTCCAAGTAAGATTGCGTCGGGTTAAAAACACAATAGCAACGTGTATCCATTACGAGTGTATCAGACATCGTCGAATCATAACCAAGAATGATGGTTCAAAACGCTTGATCTGCAAAAACAGCTAAGCGTTTAGACTAGCAATATATTGGAAAAGGTTTGTGACCGATCAGACAGTAATATTCATGAAAAAGAAAGTTTGTAACGAATCGGTTAGAGCATTTCGCTTCTGGGACAGAAACTTCGTCAGACCAGGAGGTGTGAGTACGAACATGGATAAGGTTTAAACTGCATTCACCTGACCAATCCTAAGCTGGCTAAGAACTGCCCTGGCCATGGCGGGCGCTCAGATTTCTAAGATAAACGGGTGAGATTAAGATTAATTGATGCTGTGTAATCCCTTAATTACTTTGAATGTGTACGAGCGGAAATTAAGTTAAAAGATGCTCAATCTGTTAAAGTTTTAGAGACAAGAATTGGCTAGCAGTGTTTACACTGAATATCGATGTGGCTTTCGCAAAGAAATTACAACCGTGAATACGAGCTCTTCTTTGAGACACGTTTTCATTGAGTTGACTAACACGCTGTCTTTAAAGAGTGACAAGTGATGTTGAACCAATACATTACTTTATATATTGCAGATCACCTCTTGCTTTGCAATGAGATTAGTGAGCGGGTTGACAGAGCAATTGTTATCTTTGAACTCCCGTGTTTGCAGCCACCACAAACAAACCTTAAATACGAAAATGATGGCAATGATGATGAAGCTTGCACACTAAACACTTTACCGGTTTACCAGAAACTGACCATCCACGAAAGATTCAAGGTGTAACGGATACTTGCTCAATGGAAAGCATTCATTACCCGTTCGTGTACTGCGTGCATGGCTCAGGTTTTCCTCATTAGCACAGTACGTTTATGAGGAGGATGACTAGTGAAATTTGAACTATCCACTCACCCACTATTTAGAGAGCATCCGTTGCATCTTAAAGATATCGTTGATGAACAGAGTAAGAAATGTAGAAGTGTTCGTTGAATCTGGCCGACGGAGCATATTCATTCTACATCAACAGTGACCGCTGCATTGGCTGGATCATGGGTAAGAGATAGAAAACGGTCGCATATCGAAAGACCTAACCCCCAGAAAGTTGACCTCAGGAAGTCAACTTTGGGAGCAGGCCGCATTGGGAATTAATCCTACGAGCTGGGAACAACTTGCTCTTGACCGCTCACTTTGAAAACAATGTGAAGCTACAGATTATAGCATGGAAAAGGGGGACTTTTCTCGGCTGCTGATGGAAAACCACTGATCGACTGAGTGACAAAAAATTCCTATCACAAACGTTTTAAAAAATAGTTGACATTTTTATATGTACATTGAGACCAAACGAAAAAGATTTTTAAATAATTGGTCACCTAGAAGCGTGTATCATTAAGACATGAACTTTTCGAAGGATAATTTACAGCGTACTTCGATTCAATTAGAAACAACATAATAGTGAACCGAGATCTCGGATAACCACAAAATCTGATCGTCGCAAAAACCAGTGGCAGGCCGCAACGCTGAGATTGTTTCTGTGTTTCAAGCATTGTTAGAAAAGTTACCCGGGTAACCGAAAGCCTCAACATCCGCTAGCGTTTTTAATTACGCATGCACACACGCACGTACATATGACAACGACGTGGTATTAAGTCAGTTCCGCTTGGTTGCCCATGGCGAGAGAAAGAGAGAAGGACCCCTGGGAACAGAGAGAAATATCAATCATCAGGAGCCAATGCGTGTCAGCAACGGGTTACAAGCACGCGGTAACAGGAAGCGATCGGCAAGCGGATAGTGAGAAGAAACCGAGCAAACAATGGGAATGTTAAAATATGGACGTGAGAAGCTTACCAGGACAAATCGAAAATTGCCTCAGTGTGGTGACCGGATAAAATTGAAAGACACGACCAAACGGGAGTTTGCGGCTTATCCGACGCAGCACCTGTATAATTGAAAAAATAGCGACAGTTGAAGATTCGCTTTGTATACATTATTAGTGCGTGAAGAACATTTAAAGAAACCCGTTTGGTGAGAGATACACAGACACACAAGTAGATAGATAGATAGATAGATAGATAGATAGATAGATAGATAGATAGATAGATAGATAGATAGATAGATAGATAGATAGATAGATAGATAGATAGATAGATAGATAGATAGATCCATAGATAGATAGATAGATAGATAGATAGATACTGGGAACCACATGAAATGAGCAATCGAGTAATCAACCGTGGATCACATAAAAATACCAAACGCCGTAGGCACAACAAACGTTGTAATTACCGAAAGGTGACCACAATCGAATTGTCTGGTCATCGCTGCAACTGGCCAAAATTTTCCCGTCAGGCGAGAACGCAACCTTCCATACGGTGGACGTATGACCAGCTGAGTGGAGGAAAGTGAAACAAGCACGCTAGACTAGCATGTTGAACATAAACATAACTTTGTTCGAGAGTAAATATGGCCGGGTGCAAATGAGAGAATTAGTATGAATTAATTCAGTTTGCTGGGCGCAGCCAGAAGCTGATAGAATAATTTGGAGAACAGATGTGAAGCTTTCAACTTACGTTTACGAAAAGCGTCAATGATGTGCTGTCATTAAAACAGATAATTTGTTCAGCGACAATCTAGTGTAGATAATGAGGATAGCTAAAATCCAATGGATGCTTCATAATGATTTCACGATTCGCACTATATTGGCCAACGGTAGTGAGCTGCATGCTGAAACACGCTGGAGTCTCACTGCCATTTCTATTTTTATAACCCCTCATATCCGTGTAGGCCTGGGCAACCTGACAGTATCTCAGACAACGTGCAGTCTCTGACTGTGCGGTACTTTACCTGGATCAGGCTTGTGTGTTCATAGCATATACCATACTATATTCGATTGTCAGATTTTGAGCGTATTGTATTCATCAGATAGTGTCAGGTGGCGAAATAATGTTGCAAAAGGGATAATAATGTAAGATATAATGTCATATCAAGTGAATTGTGGAGAAGTGTACAAAACATGACAGACTGATACTCTGGCACATGAAGTAAAATAAAAAGAAAGCCTAACTTAAAGTAACAATTTAGTTCAAACACAGAAAGAGCGATTGAAGACAGCTAAATGAAAGCCTAAGTAGATTGCAGACAGTAATAATAATATGATAGCAGCATCTAAGATGCTTTGTCTTTGATGAGATCGACGGATTTAAGTCAAGGTTCCATACGGATGTTGCGTATTCATACCACCGGTCTTGCACTAAGCATGTTCATGTAGTGTTCGATTAATCCCGTATGTTGTCAAGAAAAGCTTGTCATGATGCATGCCGGTGGAAGACGCAAGGAAGCTGTGATGCTGATGTCGCTCAACTCGTTTACGAAACTTGATCGAATGCACGTTCCATTTGAGGTATAGACAGCGAATCTATGTTTGTTTGTACCCACTCTTTGATAGATTTATCAGCTTTTTGAGTCCCATTAGCGATATTTTAGGATTTTATTCTTTCATGACTGTATGGTAGTTAAACACACGCAGTTAACGCCGTGCTAAATTGAGTTGCCACCGGTAGTGAGCTGCATGCGAGTGCACGCTGGAGTCTCACTGCTTTTGCTATTTTCCTTCTCCTTGACTGTCTAGGCCTGGGCAACCTGGCAGTATCTTAGCCCACGTGTAATCTCTGACTGTGCGTCACTTTGCCTGGATCAGGCTTGTGATTTCATACATACATACAACCACACGGTACTTGCTACCCGTGTAATACTGTCCCAGGAGATGGCCCGGGAAATAATTTTACTTGATCCCTTTCATAAACGCTAATACAAATTGTATGTATGTATGGATTCACAAACCTGGACCCAGGGCATGTACCGCACAGCCAGAGCCTGTGCGTGGGCAGAGATATTGTCATGTTGCCTAGACAGATATATTTTATAAAATGGCAGTGAGACTCCGCACATTTAATATTTATTAGAACACGTCTTCCATAGTATTATAATTAGATTTAAAAGGTGGATACGTGGATATCAATCCTATGTCGGAAAGAGAACTGGCGGTTGACCGCTCACTTTGGAGGCCTAATTCAAAGCGTCACCTTCGAGTTGCGAAAAATCAGGTGCCGCTGTCAACTGCTGACACCGGACAAATGGTGCACAACTGTGAAATCATTAAACCTAAATTGAACTTTATAGCCACGGAATAGAAAAATCATTATGCGCTTGTGATGTACGTCAATCTGTGGCTAAGCCTAGACAGCTTGATAGTGTTTCAGCTCATGTGCGACATATTGCCTGATTCAGGTTTGTGAACATAAATGTACAATGCAAAGAGTAGTGATTAGAATAGACTCATTAGCTAGCAATGAAGTAACCGCACGGATCGGATCTCACACGTAACTCAGATTACATGGATCAAATTTGGGCTTCTGTATGAGTTTAGAATTGTACCAACACGAGAGGAAAACTGACTATGAAGTGATGTCATTGTGCTAATATTGACAGCCATAATTTTAAAAAAATAGCGAGGAATAGTAGTAAAAAAGCCATAATATCAATGGCAATGTCGCATGAAGTTCAGTGCAGACGAACAGTGGTGAACCGTATCGACAACGGAGAAATAAAAAGATAAAAAGATATGAGAAGACCTGACAAGGAGATTAGATCGCTTGGATGACAACAACAAATGTTGCTGGCTCCTTCTCGACTGGTCGGGCATATGACGCTACTCAAATCTGACAATCTGGAGAAACATTCATGAAGGTTTAATCGCGCTAGGTCAAACGCTGGACGGTAGCTCAGCCTGTAAGGCGTGAAACTACAATGGTGAAGGTCCTTGGTTTGAACCAGACCCGAGACAGGATATGCACTGTTGACAAGCTCAAATAAGAGCGAAACTCGAGTCCAGTGCTTCCAATATGGACCGTTCTGATAAACTTTGTGAATAGTTTGAAGGACTTGGTACTGATGAGTAGTCGCAAAACATAAAAGAAGTGGTTTCTATTAGAATTCGAATATTCACAAAACACAAAACAATAAGAGATTATGATGACATATATTAGGACCGATCGAGAAATTATTAAAATCATGAAGTTAAATTTGGAAGCAATTGAAAATACGGTAATTGGGGTAACCTTTCTGACACAGAAGTTTTGTCAGACGAGGGACCGGATTGAGCAGTATACCAACCACAAAATTTAATTGATTGCATTATTGAACAACTCAATAAAACCCTAGAGGTGGGAAGTAGTGTAAACAAAGACCAGATAAACTGACTTCTTAACGTTACCTAAAACTGCTCTAACCAATTTCTTTCAAATTTGTTTTCATAATAAAACACATGGGGGTTTAGTAGGTGGAAAATTTAAACCGCAAAAGAATCCCAACAAAGTTTGAAAACTAGCCTTGGGATGCGAACAAATATGAGCAGTGTGTCCGAATGCAGAAAATTTTTAATGGCGTGGTGTGATGGAAATACGATCGAATATGGATTTTTTGCCCTAGCCCATGGGATGGTCGTACTAGCACACTGACATCAAACTTCAAACGTTATTTATTATTTTTCTATTTTATGAGTCTTGCATATCCTGATCGTACTGTCCTTAACTACTGGGTGCAAACAGCACGAAGCTGGTTGTAGGGCAAGGAAATGCAACCTAATATAGATTTTTTTTAAACACATGCTACTTGAAACATTTAAGTAATATCTAACACCCCAAATATAAGAAAGGGAAATAGCGACGAGATTACGGCTTTTCTTGGCAGCTCCTTGTCTATGACAAATCGATTCAATTTAGCGTTATCTATGCAGATTGGCAGTGAGTTAATCGAGCCAAAACTGCATTGAAATAATAGTGAGGAGTGTGACCGTAAAACGAATGGAAAACTGTCAACTTAAATAGCATTTCTGTAAATAATTTGCAAATCGAATAGCGACAACACTTTCGTCCTGAAATTTGTGTACAGGAAGTAAAGCTGTGTGGTAGAAGCCAACTTACTCAATTGGACAATAACAGTCCAGTCATCAAGCTCTTCTTTGTACAAGTTGATTGTGTTGTCATAGCTACCAGAAGCAAGGATCTGCAAATAATACAATCGTTAAGAAAATTGAAAATTCTCGGAAGCGGTGAATTGTGATTAATAGAATAGTACGAAAAGCTCATTTGCATGCATTTCCATCACACAAGCGCCCCACGACAGGTTTCGTGCAGTTTGCACTCATCAGGTAGGGACAGTAGGATCAGGATGCGCATGAAACAGTGGAAGAACGGTAAAGACGTTGCGCTGTTATGCCACTGTTGGATAAGGTTGGTACGACCAACCTGTTCAATCACATGAGCCCACACTCATGCAGATAGTGCTTAAACCTATGACCATGAACTAAAAAGCTTATTTGCATGCCCAAAGTAATGTGTTGCTTACATTCCCATCCCTTACAACAACACATTACTTTGGCCATCAATAAGCGCCTTGAGTGCTTGACCAAGAATCACTTTGTGATTCTGTGTCTGAACATCGTGGTTCGTTGTACGAACCCAATGTAACAGTGGCATACAAGTATAAATTTGCTTATTTGCATGCATTTTCATCACACACACACCACGAAACAGCAGAGTAGTAAATTTTCGGTAATAACGGTCGACGAAAAATGGTATCTTATCAACCAATAGCCAATCGATTGGATATGAAACACGCTACAATCTCTCACCTTCCGGTGGTGAGACTTCTCCCATCTTAAATTCACAGGTACACACATCTGTGTTTTCCACGAAACAATCCTGATAGCGGCGGGTGTTTTCAAACACACCTCCGAAAAAATATGTGCACTCGTTTCGACTTGGTCGACTTTCACATTGTGATACTGATACTGTTAAAGGTGATAAAAGCATGAACCTCGTGAGACTGACGGCGACATTTTGTCCGTTGCTATAAGCTGTTACTCTCAACAGCTCGGACGTGCACGGATGTACAATCGTGTAATACTTTTGTGCTGCGCAACTAGCACCGTGCTAAATTCTTTTGCCACCGGTAGTCAGCTGCACGCTGAAACACGCTGTCTCACTGCCATTGTCATTCTCATACCTGTCTAGGCAGTCTCAAATTATGCTGCACTTTACCGGGGTCGAGCTTGTGACTTCATATATGTCCATTAAAAAATTTTGACATTACAAGCAGTCGATGTGGCCTCATGCTGATAGGTTGGAATAAGCGTATTCGAAACCAAAAACATGCGTGTAGTATATGAATTTTAATGAGGGACTTCGGGACCATTAAAAAACAGGAATATTGTATAAAAACGAGTGAAAGGATCAGATTAGGTAAAATATGCAACGGCTGGCGGTTATAATGTCAAATCTAGGAGGAACATTGAGGTTTCATATATTCAGACAAACAGGATGCAGAGAAGAATACTCAGTTGCAGGTCATTTCTGATTGAGAACTAAGTAGCAAGAGGTTGATTACAAAAGTTCAACGCAGCTGCATAGATGGTCAACTTCCACAAACCTGCCACCAGGAAATATTCAGCACAACTTCAAAAAATAAGAGACGCGGCAGAAACCACTTATCGGGATTAGCAGATTTTACGACTAACTAGTGATGTCCAGTGATACAGAAGGTTCGGGTTTAAATAGAGTGATGAGCACGCGCCGAATTTTGAAAAGCGGGTGTTTGGACGGAGAAACCTACCTCTTCGAACGGATGCCAAGCTACACACTTCACATCTTGCTTGTGTGGTTGAAGTACGCTGACACACTGAACGTCCTCTTCATCGTCAAATTCCCAGAACCAAACGCTTTTGTCACGTCCACATGTGGCAAGAAGATGCCCGGAGCACGCCCAAGCTACGCATTTGACCTCGCTTGTGTGACCTGGAGAAGGTTGGAATGACTATGTTAAATGTGGAGTGGAACACATTTAAACAATCTGGTGGAGGGTTTAAAGTGAAGGAGACAGTTATACAACCCGTAAAAGTATAGTCCCTCAAAATGAACATATGGAGAGTACGGAAGCTCCATGGCGAAAATAATTATCAGGAACGAACACTGGAGATAAATAGCATCGCCATCGCTACTAATGTGCAGATATGTGAATAGATACCATCTTGCCGACATACATACATGCATGCATACATACATACATACATACATACATACATACATACATACATACATACATACATACATACATACATACATACATAGATACATACATACATACAAACACATACATAGATACATACATATATGCATGCATGCATACATTACGTCCTGACAATACCTATAACGACACCGTTGTCCAAAATTATCAGCCTGGCTGTGTTTTTGGTTCCATGATGTTGTGAAAATCGATCGCTTGCTGCATGGGCAACAGCTAGCTCTCCATATTGAACAGCCCTGGTGTACGTCTTAGTGCACCAATTGAAAAGACACACCATTCCACTGTTGTGTATAACACTGGAAGCGATAGGTATCGGTTGAAAGTTATGGCTTGATTGACGTCGAGCTCAGCGCCTAAGCCTGCTTTAGACCGTGGGAAATATCTTCATATCTTTGAACGGCTACCTCTCAGCTGAAGCTAGTAGACTCCAGCCAATAACGCGCCGTCTCGCCACGGTCTGCTATCCTGATTGGGTGCATGGGGATTAGAAATCAAACAAAAAGCTGCTGCATTTGTCCTCACCAGCGAAATCATGGTGGCACAAAGACTACGTGCATAGTTATAGAATGCGTTGTCCTTTTTACTTGTTTTACCCACCCTGAACTTTCCGAGATAGTTTGGCAAAGACTCAGGATTTGTTGTAAGACTATGATCAAGGGTGTCTTTTTCAGCAAGGGTCCCCGAAAGCTTCGGTACATAAACGTCGACCAACGTAATCGTACCAGTACTGCGTTTCAGATTTAGAGTCATAAACGGTTCGCTTCCGCTGCCACTTAATTTTGCTAAATTTAGTAAGCTAATTAGCAGAGCAAACCCAGCTTCATCTAGCCGAGGTTCATCAGAACTCTCAAGTTTCCAAAAGAATGTCTGATCTCTTTTTTGCCACAAAAGTCTCTGGTCGATGCTTTTCTTTCAAGGTAGCCAGGCAGCCATTTTAGCTCATTGTTAATAATAGCTTATTTTTTAAGTCTCTGATGTTCAAGATGGCGTCGTGAAATCCAGGAAGCATGGGCAGGACGTTCCAGGTACCAACTTTCAAAGAAGAACTCATTCTGTTAGCAAATAGTTTCGCTGGTGCTTTTGTTGTTTCTTAATCCCCAACACCCAATTAGGATAACAGGCTGTGGCGAGACGACGAGTAAACAGAAGGCTTCGAAACATGAGTTACGAGGTAGTTGTCCGTTGTGTGCTTCGTCGACAGGTGAATACGACTTTGTCCTGACAATTAGCATGACCAAGACTTAAGATTCTTGTTCTGATCATAAATGTTAAGTAAAAATCTTTTTAAGCATTACATAACTTTGCCTATCTCTGATCATATTTTGCAGACAGCTTATGGCTAAAAACTGAAATCAATAATCGGATAGGCAGAGCGATCGCTATCTTATCCCGTTTGAACTCTCAGTTATGAGTCCTGTTAAGATGAAAATCAAACTATACGGTGTATGCACATTAAACGTCTTGGTGTAAAACGTGTAACAAATGCATAAGACACTATCGAAACATGAAGACATTTTACTAAGCATTCGTCACATATTAAACATAACGTGGAACGAAAAGATACACAAGTTCTCTATAAAGCTGGTCTATAAGTCGAATTCGGATCCTTTCGTCAGTCACCTAAGTTGATTGAGCCATTCCGTAAAATGGAAAACGATCGTGTTCAAAGGTTTTACTCCATGCAGAGTTGGAATCAAAATCTTTGAATAGGCCGCACCTGCGCTAGCTATGAAAGCTCTCGATGTAGACTCTGTGTGGTAGAAAATGCTAAACATCGACCGATCGCTCTGTAGGCATACTCTGATGCGTTGGCTTAAAGCTGGAAAATAACAAATGCTGGTGTTTGATGTTGAGCGGCGAAACGACAACGGACTGGTTAAATAGTGGCCGATCTATCAAGCATTGTATCGTGCTGTGGCATAGTGTTTCAGATTGCTATTTTCGAAGTTGACTGCATATACATATAAGCCCGTAGGTCTGTATGTATGAAATTACAATCCTGATCCAGCCAAAGTGCTACACAGCCATATCCCACACGTGCGCTAAGATACTGTGAGGTATGAACGATCAAATTAGTATATGTTTGAGAAGTACAACAACGAAAGAGCAAGCATTTTTCATATTCTAGATATACGCAGTATAAAGGGCATTATATTGGTTCATATCGCAACTCAGTAAAGTTGATAACGAGCCATTAGACATGCGTGTGATGTAGCAGCACAAACAAATACAGCCAGTTGTTCTATATATCTACCACGAACGAGTTGCAATCAGGTAAGTGCCCAAATAACATAAATCTAGAGCTCAACTTTTTACGCACAACGCAGACGATGCTCGAACAGAAATGAACGATTATCGCTATGAGATTGCAGTAATATTTCCACGCCCTTACCTTCAAGTGTAGCTACGGCCTCGGCTTCCATGTTCGAATCTTCAAGAGACAGTTTCCAAATAATTACTGTACCATCAAAACTAGCAGACGCAAGGTAGTGATCACACGGTGACCATGATAAATGGCGAATGGACCGTTGATGACAACCCGATAACGATAAACGAACGTCTAACGAGTTGTCAACGGCTAATGACCAAAAATAGATGGATCTATCTTCTCCGCACGAGGCCAAGATTTTTCCATTGTGACTCCAGGAGATACACCAGATACGGCGAAAGCTGGCTTGTTTTGAACAAGTGTTTTTCAAAGATAACATCTGCAATTAAAACACAAAAACAATTAGTGGCAGCGATATAGAAAATCTAATCCGAAAATTCTGGAAGAAAAACCGTTTGAACATTCATGTTGACGGGTAAGTAGTTCAGTTCTGCCTGGATACAGGCGATTGATGAAAATTCAAAGAGCTAAAGAACTTAATACAGACCTCATTGCAGCATTTTGTGTGAAAAATCATCTAGTCCAAGGTATCGTATAATATAGTCACTTGAAGATCCTGATGTGTCTTTCCTTAGCCGTATAAGCCGTTATAAAAATCACCAGCCCAGAGCGGTCGAAGTGTTGTGTGGGATTAAGTATGCCGCGACAGGCGTGCCCTTATCCAGATAGGTGTAGCAGAGACCAGTCCCATTTCTGACGCCTAGAGGTGGCCCATAGGTTTGCGGAATCCTACGGTCGCTTTAGAAATGCGATGACGTGCCGAGACCAAAAGGATCTTTACTCGTTATCCTAATGAGGCTGGCCGCCGAAATACCTCCACGTGGGGCCAGCTGGGTGGGCTCGTTCTCCGAGCTCAGCGAAAGGTTCGGCGGTGGTGTCTGAGGGTGTGGTGGGTTTTCGCCTGGCAAGAGTTCTCCCTATAAAAAGCCACAAAAATCCAATGATGACATCACGACGCGGCGGATGTGACTCGCCGCTCCAAAAGTCACTGCCCTTGTCCTATCCAAGGACATTGTATGGTGCACAGGCAAAAACTGAAGTCACCAACCTATCAACGGGGTTATCGGGCTCCGAACTGGAAATTCTCAGAAAAAAGGGCGTATGAACCGCTTCGTCGGTCACCGGCCAACGATAGGTGCGAAACTCTCTCGCTCCACTGCCTTGTGGGTAAAGGCTCGGGGTGGGACCCCCTAAACGACATCTCCCCTACTTCGGTGTAGGCAACCGGGTAGTATCATGCCTACGTTCAACGATGCCGATGACAACGCTTTGTACCCCCTTCTCGCTTTGTACATCTCATTGTTTATGTTGAACGGCACTATATCTGTATCAGATTGTGCAAATATAATATAATAATACCTCGTGAACACTATTTTCAAATTTTTCACAACCCCTACCGCATTTTTTCAAACTCACTAGCTCGTGGCAACAGTGAGCTCTATTTCTGTGTCATTTGCATTTTCGCCAAAACCCCGCTAACACTTCGCCCGTTTTATTGCTTTTCCAGATCCAAGTATCGGAAGTACGGACGCACGCGGTTTCAACTGACCCTGCTCCGGAGGATGTGGTGGGTAGCCGTCCCGGGTTGGTGCCCTACCTGTCCAAATGCCACAAAAATCCATTGATGGTGCAGGCTAAACGCGAATGTGGCCCGCTATAAGGCCCTGGAACCTCAAACATTTCCTTCTTTGCTTTTATGACCCACCGTTCAATCTACCCTGCGGTTTGTACAAGCTCTTAGCTTCTTATGCCGCAATAAACTATTGAACTATTGATCTTTGGAATAATTGGCCTAACATGCCAGTTATCAAAAGGCCTGATATCGTCAGTCCACTTGAGGAGTTATCCTTCACTGATGATGAAGTTACACTTGCTCTTGCAGCGACTAACCCCCATAAATCTGCTGACCCAGAAGACATTTACCCTCAAATTATAAAAAACCTGGCGCCAATACTAGCAGAACCTGTGGGTCGTCTTTTTAACGCTTCCTTGCAACATGGATATATTTCGAGTATTTGGAAGCTGGCTAATGTGATTCCGATACAAAAAGGTGGCAGTCGATCCTCAGTTTGTAAGTACAGACCAGTAAGTCTTACTAGCATCCTATGTAAAATCCTGGAGAAACTTATTAGGGATAGGATCTGTCACCATCTAGTTGATTACTCGTTGCTGAACTCTGCTCAGCACGGCTTCATTGAAGGGAAGTCGTGCCTAACAAACCTCTTATGTTTTCTTAACGAGGTCACCATGAGGCTAGATAAAGGCAAACAAGTTAAAGATTTTACTTTGACTTTTGCAAGGCCTTTGATTCGGTAAACCACAGATTGCTTGCAACCAAACTTGGTTATATGCTTCTTAAGCAATAGATTCTTTCGTGTCAGGATGGGCAGTATGTATTCGGCAAAAGTAAAAGTTGTTAGTTGAGTCCCACAGGGTTCCGTACTCGGGCCGCTACTTTTCCTCATTTTCATCGATGATTTGACAGCGTCGCTTAAGTGTCTCTGCTATATTCTTGCGGATGATGTCAAGTTTATCGGATCAGTGGATAAACAGGATCTTCTTGAGGATATAGAAAAGGTCATCAAGTGGTCTGATACATGGGATCAACCAGTTAACTTCACTAAAAGCTGGTGTATATTCATGTCGTCACCAAGGCTTGTGATTCACGTTCTGCTGAGACTGGACCTTGACGTGGTTGCAGCGGTTGCGTGCCTCGATGAGCCATTGAGCATATGGGTGATGTCTTCGGGATCTTCAGAGTTACTCATACCAGGTGGTCAATGGTTGAAGAAGCCAGACAAAACAGTCTCCTTGTCCTCGTGGAAAGTGTATACCAGGAGAGGGTTGGTTGTCTGAGGGTGTGGTGGGTTTTCGCCTGACAAGCGTTCTCCCTATAAAAAGCCAAAAAATCCAATGATGACATCACGACGCGGCGGATGTGACTCGCCGCTCCAAAAGTCACTGCCCCTTGTCCTATCCAAGGACATTGTATGGTGCACAGGCAAAAAATGAAGTCACCAACCTATCAACGGGGTTATCGGGCTCCGAACTGGAAATTCCCAGAAAAGGGCGTATGAACCGCTTCGTCGGTCACCGGCCACCGATAGGTGCGAACCTCTCTCGCTCCACTGCCTTGTGGGTAAAGGCTCGGGGTGGGACCCCCTAAACGAAATCTCCCCTACTTCGGTGTAGGCAACCGGGTAGTATCATGCATACGTTCAACGATGCCGATGACAACGCTTTGTACCCCCCTTCTCGCTTTGTACATCTCATTGTTTATGTTGAACGGCACTATATCTGTATCAGATTGTGCAAATATAATAATAATAATAACCAGGAGAGGCGTATGAATCCGCAAGGATCACCGGCTCGACTGGTTTGGGATGATGTCGGGAGTCCCTGCTTGGTCTCTACCTCGCGAATGGCTTGTGAACTGTATCTACAGTATCCGGCCCCGATAGGTGCGATCGTTAATCTCGCTCCGCTGCCATGCGGGTTAGACTTTCGGGCCAAAGGCTTGAGGTGGGAGCCCTCAAGATCAACTCCTCTACTTCGGCCTGCGCAACCGGGTAGTATCACGCTTACACCCAAACAATGACAATGACAATCCTAGAAATTCTTAATTATATGTCTTCTATTGCTTCTACCACCTTTCCTCCACATGT